>CAUYQV010074272.1:0-13197 GCA_963574575.1 Galagoides demidoff | reverse complement strand
GTACCCAGTAAACTTTAAAAAGAGCAACAGTGACTGCGGAGTTATGACATCATTTAACTATGGTAAAAGTCTGATTTTTAAAAATACATTTATTCTTAGGGCGGCACCTGTGGCTCAAAGGAGGAAGGCGCCAGCCCCATCAGCCAGAGGTGGTGGGTTCAAACCTAGCCCCGGCCAAAAACTGCAAAAAAAAAAAAAAAAAAATATATATATATATATTCTTAAATTAATAAAAGTCATTTCACAGATAAGGAAAGCAGACAGGAAGCAAACATAATAGAGGCAACTATAACATGTACTTAATACCTGTTTCTCTCTTTGGCTTTGAATCTCAGTACTATTTCTTTTTTTTTTTTTTCTGAGACGGAGCCTCAAGCTATCCCCCGGGTAGAGTGCCATGGCATCACAGCTCATAGCAACCTCCAACTCCTGGGCTCAAGCGAGTCTCCTGCCTCCGCCTCCCAAGTAGCTGGGACCACAGGCACCCGCCACAACACCCGGCCAGAGACAGGACTCCTAAAGACCAGACATGCCCTCTTTCGCCTTCTCTTGGGCACAGGTACCTGACTGGTGACAGCTCACTGGTATGTTAGAGACACTCTTCTGTGAGGCTGCAAGGTACAGAAGCAGCCACTGCCACCTGTTGAGGCATTTTCGTACCCCTTGTGCATGCTCACAGGGGTATCCATACTCCACTGACACGGAGCAAAGTGGGTGATGGAGGCTGTGCAGCCCTGCGGGCCTGCACCACCACTCCCACTGTCAGGCCGGGCAGCAGGACTTCTGCCACTAACACCGTGGGTTCAGAGTCAGGCCTAATCTGTGTGCCACTGAGACTGAACCAGCTTACCCGGGCTGTAGAATCTGTCAGTAATTGATTGCTCTGTCTGCAAGTGACGCTCTTAGGTCCAGGGTGGGACTCTGTCCTCTGCTGCCATCTGGTGGCTATGATTGGCGTGCGGCGTTGTTGACACGACTGTCATGGAGTTGCCACCTGTGTGACAGGCAGGTTCTGGACACACAGACACGCGGTTGCAGCACTGCAGATTGCACCATGCCTGTCCTTTACTACCCAGGACACTTGGGGTTAGAGGATGCTGCACTGTTCACTGCAACAGGACCCACCAAGCGCAGATGCCATCATCAGCATCACAGCCTACAGATATGTGGGGGACAGCGAGAGATGAATGAATGCACTGGCCCCAGAGGTCAGTCCTCCATGCCCGTGATTTCAACCTCGGCTCTTTTTTCTTCTATTAACCCTACAGCCTGGGAATCCTGAGTGAGGACTGTCTCTCCCTGCATCCATAAGGCCCCCAAAGGTGCCAACATCTTAAGATACAAAAAGATTAAACACATGATTAATACAACGAGCTAGACCATAAAGTTGGGGGCCTGAAGGTCACCAGCATGCTCTGTTCTCATAGCCCACATCACTGTCTTCTGTGTGTGCTTCATTTTCTCATTATGGTTGGAAACATGGGTGTCACTAGTTCTGAGCTTCAGGGTGAAAGTTCTCAGGGATAGACTTTGTAAGCTGGGCTTGAGTTGTATTCCTGCCATCCGACTCCTCAGCCAGAGACAAAGAGCAAATTGTGCATTTAGGTATGAGATATGCTGCCAATTTAATGGCCTCACGAATTCCTACCACAACTCTCCTTGTAACAACATACCCTCTCTATTCTCCCTACTCCTGGCCCCTGCTCTGGGGTCCTTGAGAGCCACCATCTAGAGAACTCTGAGATAACACGGGCTGCCAATCTCAAATAACTAAGGTGTAGAAATTCTGCTCTGGGACTTGGAGAAGGGACAGGTATAAGCAAGGTCACTGCCAGCCCTGGCCAGCTTATGACCTGAGATTTTACACACACTGTGTCAAACAGTCATCAGTGATAAGAGGAGGGACAGAGAAGGGTGTGACAAGAGGAGAGGCAGGTTTGATTTAGCAAATGGCCTCCTCTTGTTTTAATTCAAATGCCCCCCTCTTCTTTTAATTCAATGATCTGAAAGTAGAAAAGGAATCCTTCACCTTTTCCAGTCCGTCTTTAAAACAATAATCTGAGTGAATTCAATAACTCAATTTGTCTCAGCACACGTCATGCTTCACAGGACTGCAGTTAATAAAGAGCATGCACTGCTCAAGTCTGATGTGACATTGGAGGGGGCTAGGAAGTCTTGTGGCTGTTCCTTAAACAACATATTTCTTATATTTCCCCCAAAGTCATTGGATATTTATTGACATCTTAGAAATTAAAGTTGGAAAAGACTTAAGATCTATTAAAAACTAATAGCTAGGCCAGGTACAGTGGCTCACGCCTATAATCCCAGCATTCTGGGAAGCAGAGGCAGGAGGATCATTTGAGCTCAGCAGTTCAAGACCAGCCTGACCAAGAGCAAGATCCCATCTCTACTAAAAATAGAAAAAACTAGCTGGATGTAGTGGTGGGTGCCTGTAGTTCCTGCTACTTGGGAGGCTGATGCAAGAGGATTGCTTGAGCCCAGGAGTTTGAGGTTGTTGTGAGTTAGACTAAGGCCATGACACTCTACCCAGGGGGCAAGGAGAGACTCTATCTAAAAGAAAGAAAGAAGGAAGGAAGGAAGGAAGGAAAGAAGGAAAGAAGGAAGGAAGGGAGGGAGGGAGGGAGGGAGGAAGGAAGGAAGGGAGGGAAGAAGAAAGGAAGGAAGGAAGGGAGGAAAGAAAGAAGCATGACCTGAATATATATGCGACTAACATGCTGCAAAGAATTTCATGCTCACGGGTGGTGCCTGTGGCTCAAGGAGTAGGGCACTGGCCCCATATACAGGAGGTGGTGGGTTCAAATACAGCCCCAGCCCTGACCCAAAACTGCAAAAAAAAAAAAAAAAAAAGAATTTCATGCTCACACTTCTCTTAGCTGTGTTATTCAAGCATGTAGACTTCAATAATAATTTATGCATCTCTAGGAATTTCTCAGATCCTTCTCCAGGCAGTGAGACTGTTGGGTTAGGGTTAGAATAACTGACCCATTACCCAAAGTGGCCCAAAGTTCAAACATCCTCTGGGTCATTGACTATAAGAGGAAGATGGATTCACAATCGTGTGGGTCAATTCTGTAAGCTGATATATATCAATTTGATTAATTTGACAAATATTTGCTGAGAGCCTAAAGGACCCCAAACAGGGTAAGTGTCCCAGCGCATCCTGTGAGGCTTGTATACCGAAGCCATGAGCTTTGGGACTGCGTGGACCTGGATTCTCTACTTTCCTGTGTGGGAGTCAGGTTCATAGCGTAGGTTAGGTCAGGCATTTCTAAGGGGCTTCTTGACCAGAGTCTAAGTTCTTCAAACTGCTCAAAGCTGCAATAGCCTGATGGTCTGCACAGGATGGCTGGCACCCGGCAGGCTCAGTGCCGCAATTCTGGGGATCCTGTTGATCAGAGTCCAGGATCTTGCACCCCACTTCAGGTGCTACAGATGGCCTGATTTTTATCTGGTGGCTGAGAATAAAATGCCTAGCAACCAAAGATTACCACTGCCCGAGTCCTGCTTAGGCATAGAGATAAATCCCTGAAGCCAGTCAGGTGAGTCTATCCCTAGTCTGTAAAGTGTGAGTTGTCATCACGAGGGGCCTGCATGACTTCCCCTGCCTTTGTTTCCCTTCTTCTGACTGTTAACGATTACTTGGAGCACTATGGTTCGAATAACTTGGATTAAGTTTATGCATTATCAACATGATTTATGATTTTTGATTGAATAAAGAGGCCTATGGGAGAATGGGCCGGGCTGCCCTTGAGATGCTGTGAGTTACAGTGCCCGCCTCTCATGGGTTCCCATTGGTGATTTCACCTGAGATAACTGAGTCTGAGTGTTTTCTCCAATCAACTGCCCTCAGTGCAGATCCTGGCAAAAGTGGCGGGGACCCAGCCCCCACAGTCCTGATTCTTACGGGCCATGGACAACAAACTTCTCTACGCTTTCACAGCCCTTAGTTTATGATTGAGAATGAAACTAGTCACCTCAGAGGAATGTGATGAGCATTGTGCCTGGGAACAAGGGTACAGCACCTTTATGAGTCACTGACGTGATGAGCGTGTTACAATAGATGCCTGGGGCCTGTGCATTTGGGCAAACCTCCCCTGACTCCACCACCCCGCAGCCTTCTGTGTCTCCTCAGTTTCTCCCACACACTGAGGTCCTGGGAGACGGGACCCTGACCAGCGTCTTGCTCCATGCCTGGGACATGGTAAAGGATGAGGAACTATTTGTTAATTGTATGAAACACACACAGAGGCCATGTTAGTTGGGTTCTTCCCAGGCTGCACATCAGACTTCCTGGGAATTGCCGGGATACCCCAGAGATTCTGATTTCACATAGGGCTGTGCTTGTCTGCTTTGGCTTCACATTAGAATCGGTGGGATGGGGGGGGGGGCGGGGTAAGGATTTAAAATCCCACATGCTCAGGGCCCATCCCTGGCCGGTGACATCATCATCTCTGGGGGTCGGACCCAGGCATCGGCATTTTGGAAACGTTCCCCCAGGTGACTGCGTTATGCAGCTGGGATTGGGCATCGCTGGGTTGGATGGGGAGACAATTTAAGTGCCTGAGGACTGGATGATGGATGTGTCCTTAGGAAGACAGAATTAGCAGGGGACTGAGTCACTTTTTGCCTATGCCAAATAAAATATCTTTTCTGTCCTTTCCAATGTTTGTTGACTTAATTCAGTTGCTGAGTGTACAGGCTGCTGTCTTCCACGATCAGGTCTCTGTCTTTTGGCTCTTGGCCACTACTGTGGAGTGACTGTGCTGGGTGGAATAGCATCCCCACAAAACTCATGTCCATTTGGACACAGGGGTATCACTTTTTTTCTTTTTGCCACACCTGGGAAGAGAGTTGTCTTGAGCCACACATTAAATACACAAACGCTGATGAGCAGAAGAAAAGGCGCATACGTGCTCTTCACACGCTCCGACAGACAGGCCCAGCAGCAAGGCGCATGCGTGCTCTTCAAAGCTCCGACGAACAGGCCCAGCGGCCCTCAGATGCATGGCCCAGGCTGTGGGCTGGACACCCCTGAAACCAGTGAATGTGACCTCATTCAGAAACAGAGTGTTTGCAGACGTAATGAGAGTAAGACCAGGTCATTCTTGATGAGGATGGGACCTAATCCAGTGACTGGTGTCTTTATAAGAAAAGGGGAATTTGGACAGACACACCAAAGAACACTCCAAGGGTCAGCGTGACTTGCCGGCCGTCAAGTGTCTACAAGCCAAGGGACAGCAGAGGGTCTCAGCAGCGTTAAGACACTAGGAAAGGAACAGGGGGCAGATTCTTTCTCAGACCCTCCATAAAGAGCTGACCTTGACCACAGCTTCACTGTGGACCTTTCCTCCCCTCCTTGATTGTGAGAAAGCACTTTGCTGCTGGTTTCCTCGTAAGCCACCTAACTCGTGCCATTTGTCCCAAAAGCCCTAAGAAAACAGTACAGTGACTTAATTGACATCTCTAGCAGCAATGTAGAGTCTTTCTTAAGACTAGAGTCATATTTCTGAAATCATTTATTTATTTATTTATTTTTGAGACAGAGCCTCAAGCTATCGCTCTGGGTAGAGTGCTGTGGCATCACAGCTCACAGCAACCTCCAACTCCTGAGCTTAAGTGATTCTCCTGCCTCAGCCTCCTATGTAGCTGGGACTATAGGCGCCCGCCACAGCGCCCGGCTATTTTTTGGTTGTAGTTGTCATTGTTCTTTGGCAGGCCCAGGCTGGATTCGAACCTGGCCCACTCTGGTATATGTGGCTAGAGCCTTAGCTGCTTGAGCTACAGGCACTGAGCTCTGAAATCATTTCTTTATTTTTCACACACTTGGCTGCTAGTTAGTGAAGCTGCTGTAACTACGAGTCAGTGTCGTCATGCAAAGTTACAAATTCATGTTGTGTTCAGGATAGATTGGAAATTAATGTATATGTTACACGTTTAAACTCTCAGAAAAGGCTGAGATCAATGAAGCAAAACTTCTAAAATCCTGTGGAGCTGCTAAAGTCCGGCCTCCTGACGGGAAGGCCTTTTCCAGTCTTCAAAGATACTGCAGATGGAGAATGTTTGCACGTGGGTGGGATTAGAGATTCCCAGTGTGGGAACGCTGGGTGGAAACCATCCCAGTCCAGGAGGAGAGTCAGCTCTGAAAGAAAAGATAAGGGGTGGGGGTGAAAGATTCATTGTTAGTTGTCACCGGCTGAATTGTGACCCTCCCAGAAACTGTCTGCTGAAGTCCTAATCTTCAGTAACTCAGAGGGCATGTGAACGCATCTAGACCAGCATTTTTCAAACTTTTTTAATCTCACAGCACACTTGAACTTATAGTTAAACTTCCACAGCACTCTTGAATTATGTTAATTGTAAAAGAAACAGAAAAAAAGAGTATGCTTACTATGCTTTGAACTTCTTCTGAAAATAATTTAATTAATGATCTTTAAACATTTTTGCGGCACACCTAAGGCCTTCTGACAGTGAACCAGTGTGCCGTGGCATACGGGTTGCAAATCGCTGCACTAAAGCCAGAGCCTTTAAAGAGGTGACTGAGGTTAAATGGGGCTGTCAGCGTGGCCTATAATTCACTGTAGTTGGTGTCCTTGTAAGCAGAGGAGATTAGGACACAGAAACTCCTAGAAAATGCCAGTGAGAAGTTATTCATTTGCAAGCCATGGGGAGGGGCCTCAGAGGACACGCAGCCTGCTGAGACCTTGATCCTGGACTTTCAGCCTCCAGAATGATAAGAAAATTAATTCCTGTTGTTTAAGCCACCCAGCCCATAGCATTTTGCCATGACAGCCCTAATGAGCTAATACGGTGGTCACGGCTGGCTGATGTCCAGGCACAACACCTTGTTCTCAGCTTTAAGCCCGTGTGTCTGTGTCAGCCCTGAGTGGGTTTGTATAAATCCGAACATGGCTTTTCCTCTGTCAACATGATTTATCTCTGGATGATGGGATTAGGGGGGAATTTAAAAAAAAAAAATTGTACTTTTCTGTTATGTTCGATTATTTTTAAAAATAATTTATATGCTTTCTTTGCACAAAAACAACTTTCAAAAAAAAAAAGTCTGCTTTCAAAAGAAAAAAGAAACAAGCCGTTCTCCTCAGTAGTAATTATTTGTTTCTGGCTCAGCTGGCTCCTCTCTCCTCTGGGACGAGTCTGGGACAGACCTGGAATATTAAACGAGAAGGAAACACTAGGCCAGCTTCAGCGAGACGCAATAGCTCCTGCAGCCCCAGCGCTCTCAGAAAAAGGCAAATTTGTTTTATGACATTAGGTGCCCAAGTGACCTTGACCAGGACATCTGCATTTTTCTCCCCATTTTTCTTACGTAGAAAATATGAAAAACCTCAGAATCTCTCTTTATAAACTCAAACTGCACAAATAAGCCTGGGGTCACATGGGAATGAGCTTCTTTCTGGTGGAGAAAATGAATGAACAGAGCTATGTTTAAGGACAGGGATCAGTAACAAACCTTGTTTTCACGAGACAAAAAGTGTAATCTCATGAAAGCAATGCTTGGAGCTGATTAAATCTGTTAATTTTACTTGGATTTTCTCTTCTGCAATGACAAAAATGAGTAAAGATTGGAGAGCTTTGAAGATTATTTGACCCAAATCTTCCTCCCCGCACGACCCCTTTCCCTCTTCTGCTATGGAAAGGAACTGAGAATAAGCCGGTGTGGTGCCCCCTCCCTGCCGCGGCACCTCCACAACAAAGCTGGGGCTCGAACTCAGGTCTCCAGGCCCCTGAGAGCAGTGTCTCCCTGTCCAGGCTCCAGAAAATCCTTTTCTTCAATATCAGCTCTAACAGGCAAGTCCCACATCTGTCCCCGGGCTCCATCCCCTGCACTGAGCCAACCCCACCTGGTGATTGTGGCCACAGGATGGATGTAAGGTGTGGACACACACCAGATGGCAGTGATAAATCACATGCCCCCAGGCAACCTCTTGCATCTCTTGCCCTGGCTGCAAAGAAGTGCAGCAAAGACTTGGTTTAGTGGGATCAGTTTCCAATCGGAATTCCAAAAGCCTCCGTGTAACGGCCAGTTGGGACCATCCAAGGGGGATTCTCAGCTTTGGTCATACATTCAAATCACTTGGGAGAGGAACGCTCATTCCTGGACCCCAGGGGCCTTGGACACAGATCAAACAGTCTGGGTGGGGCCTGAGCAGCAGCATTTTTAGAGTTACTTTTTGGTTGCTTGGTTTTGGGAGTGGGGAGACAGGGCTAGAGTGCCAGAGTTCTGTGGCCCTAGCCTAGCTCACAGCATCCTCAAACTCCTGGGCTCAAGTCATCCTCCTGCCTCAGTCTCCCAACTAGCTGGGACTACAGGTGCCCACCACAACACCTGGCTAATTTTTCTATTTTTAGTAGAGACAGGCTCTCTCTCTTGCTCAGGTTGCTCTTGAACTCCTGAGCTCAAGAGAGCTTCTGGTCTGGGCCTCCCAGAGTGGTGAGATTACAGACATTAGGCCACCATGCCCCGCCATCAGCAGTTTTAAAAACTTCCTTGGTGGTTTTTACCGGCCACATGGGTCAAGTGGCAGTACTGATGTCCTCAGCCAGAGACCCCAAGCCCGCCCCAGAGCCACTCAGAGACTCCGATGCAGTCACGCGGTCTGTGAGAGTGAGGTGTCCCCCGGCTAGTCTCTGTGTATGAGGGAAGGCAGGTGCCTTACCTGGGTGGGCCAGGGGGTCCTTTATCATTTCAGCCCCGGAAGAATCTGAGGAGAAAGGCACACAGGGCCTGGAAGGGCTTCCAGCAGTGCTCCCAGGCCGCCTTCTCGGCTTCCTGGTTCCCGGCAGACCTGGGTCCCGCCGGGGTGGCCGTGACCGTGGTGCGGGTGGTGGGTTTCGCTTCCTGCAGCTTTTTCACGGAGTCCTCTCCCCGTTGCGTAGCTTCATTGGGTTTTGCGGGGGTCATGGGCCTGGAAGGGGGCTTCTCCACCTTGGCGGTCTTAGGGTGCTGCTCGGGTGCGGGGCTGCCCGCGAGGCTGGAGGCCACCTGCCGCATGTGCGCCTGGGGCCCGGCCGCCTGACACACCGGCGGCCTCAACACCGGAGCCCCACGGCATGGGTGGCTGAGGAGCCTCAGCTCCTGCAGGGCCTGGTCCCAGTAAGCCCGGGGGTCGTCCACGAAGGCCTGGCACACGCCGGGCTGCCCGCTGTACTTGCACCAGTACGGCCCAGCCTGGTCCTGGCAGTGAACACGCAGCTGGACGTCCCTGGGTCCCGAGCTGCTGTGGCGCATGGTGCAGGAACCCCCGCCTCCAGTCTGGAAGTGGAATTCCTCCCCGCTGAGTCCTTGCTTTTGCCGAGGGGCCTGTCCCCAAGTTCCCAGGCAGGACAGGGCCAGCAGCAGAAGGCAGGGGATGAACTCCATGGTGACTGACGCTGCCACCACCCTGCCTGCCGGCCTGCCCCGGGAGCCAGAACCCCAAAGCAGCAAGCCACCCTTTAAAGGGCGCTGCACAAAAGGCTCATTTTTCTGCATGGGTGACAGGGTGTTCCGCAGGAGGTAAACAGGCGCGGACCTGGGACACCAAACATTTGGCAAGAGGGGAGCGGCCCCCAGGACCCACCCGGCACAGGGAGGCTTTGGGTTTCCTGAGGGCAGCAGGGAGCCGGCCCAGCCACACACAAGGCCCACACACCGGCTTGAGGTTGAAGGTTTTGCGTTTTCCAACTGCAGGGAGCCGGCTCTATATTTGGACTTCCTAAGGGAACGGCCTTCTTTGTCAACACTGGGTACGTTCCAGGTGTGGCAGAGAGGTTTGTCGCTCAGCGCCCCCTGTCGGTCCCCCTTGGGCTCCCTGTCTCAGGACGCCAGTCTTGTGAACCCAGGTCTTGTGAGATAGTCTAGCAAGTGCAAAAAAACCCTGAGGTTTTTTTTAAAAAAGGGATTGTGGGAGCACATGCTGTGTCCACAACCCACACTTGGTGTGCCTCCTCAATTTGAAGTATTGTTATTGTACTAAATAAAAAAAAGTGCAATGGAAATAGAAAATAACTTTTGAATCTGTGTCAAGAATTATATTTGGATATAGTCATAACTGTCTTTCTATGACCCTTTCAAAGGGCTCTGCAGAGTGGACTAAAGGTGGCAATTTACTGTTGGGGCTGGGGTTAGTCTTGGCAGATGTTAGGTGCCCATGTTGATCATAAGGGTTGTCCCCTGGTGGTCCCACATAGGCTGGTTGGTGTCTTACACGGCCTCCCGTCCACCTGGACAGTCTCAGTCCTAAGACGACCCAGTGAGGCTGGGACTACAGCCAGCCCCAGCTTCGGCAGCCACTTGTGCTCCGGGGCGTTCCAGGCTTCTCAGAAGAGGGGTCACCCTAGCCTCTTGGGGAGCAGGGAAACTTCAAGACAAGTCAGTCAATCTACCAGGTTAAAAAGGGGTGCAGGTAGGTTCTCAAGGCAGAGGGAACAATGCCTATAAAAGGGTGTTCTGAGGTGAGAGACAGGCTGGAGAGATGTCCCAGGGAGGGGTCCCACAGCCCCGGCACCAACCCACAAGGCCCAGATTTCTTTTTTTCTTTTGAGACAGAGTCTCACTTTATCATCCTAAGAGTGTTATGGCATCATAGCTCACAGCATCCTCAAACTCTTGGGCTTGACAATGCTCTGGCCTCAGCCTCCCAACTAGCTGGGACTACAGGTGCTACCATTATGTCTGGCTAGTTTTTTTAAGTAGAGATAGGGTGTCACTCTTGCTCAGGCTGGTCTCAAACTCCTGAGCTTAAGCAATTCACCTGCCTCGGCCGCCCAGAGTGCTGGGATTACAGGTGTGAGCCTTTGTGCCTGGCTCCTAATTTCTTTTTTTTTTGAGACAGAGTCTTACTATGTTGCCCTGGGTAGAGTGCCCTGGCATCACAGCTCACAGCAACTTCCGACTCTTGGGCTCAAGTGATTCTCTTGCCTCAGCCTCTCAAGTAGCTGAGACTACAGGCAACCACCACAACGCCCGGCTATTTTTTGGTTGTAGTTGTCATTGTTGTTTGGCAGGCCCGGACTGGATTCGAACCCACCAGCTCCGCTCTATGTGGCTGGCACCCTAGCCAGAGCTACAGGCATGGAGCCTTCTGGCTCCAAGTTTCATCATTTAATACTTGACAGCCTCTGGGTCTACTCAAGAAAGTAACATATAGACTATGTTTGCCAAGTTCTTTTTTATTGAAATGAAATCATGACTATAATGAAAAGACTTAGGGAAAAGCCTCCATCTTGAATTTTCCAACATGAATGTTAAATTTTGTTTGACCTGTTTTTCACTGCTGTTCACTTTTGATAATGACAAAAACCAACATAAAGGCCTAAAGCAAACTCATATTTACTTTGTGCTTTTGTAGATTTTTTAAGGAACAAATACCAAGTAGAGGGATCGTGACAGGACCTTGTCATATTTCATTTCAGAATTCTCATCAATAATCAAATGCTATTTGTGCTACACTTGAATTAATGTTTATCCTAACAAATCAGAAAACCCCATTAAAGTGTACATTGTAACTAGCGAAAACTACTGTCTTTCTAAAGAATGGCATTTCTTTAAAAGTGTCTCTCTCTCTCTCTGGTTTGAATTTGCTGGATGGAGTTAAGCTGGCCTCCCTGTGTTTTTGTATTCTATTTCTAAATGGAACATGAAGAATCACTGACCAAGTAGACGAAAATCTCTGAGAGGAAAGATACACTGCTGGTTTCATCCATTTCCAGTGAAAATGGATTATTTCAACAGCACCAGTAAGTCAACACTGACCCGATAGTTAAGTACATTTAGAAGAAAATCCTATAATATTCATTGGTTTAAAAAATTGCAACTGTGGTAACAAAAGGTATGTACAATATTTACTATACACAGAATGCATCTTTCCTGTGAGCCAGTCTGTGTTAGCACATGGCACACGGGACGGTATGTGAGAAGCTGAGCCGTGACATTGGAATAGCTGGTGGATACGGAAATGCATCCCATGGGAACCAACACCCCACAGGTTGTAGTGTCTCAATAAAAACCCAGTGTAAAAAAAGGGAAACTATAAAAATAAACGAGGGAGGGGGAATCATCCTTGAAGAGTGATGGACACACGGACTATAATGTGATTTTGTACATCGCTAACAAAGCACTACCCAGAGGCCAATGGCCTGAGTCACTACGTTGCCGCCGGCCTTCTTCCTGGCTTCGGAAAGTCCCGGCAGGCCCAGAAACTGTCAAAAGTCTGTGGTCTTTTCCACTTTGAGTATCTTGATGCTGAAATCAGTGTCAAACAAATTTGTAGAAATTAGCTTTGGATTTCTAAAGAGAAAAGTAGAAATGCATGGGGCTAAAATAGTCCCCAGCAGGAGCTCAAGAACTACAGAAAATAGAAGCTTCTTTAAGAGACAGTGGGTCTTGGAATTTGTTATAGAAATGAACTAAAAAAACTTTTAAACCCATAATACTCAAGGTACATGGTCGGTATCTAGATTACACAGATATCTAAATCTTTTCCTTATTCTAAGAGACAAGGTCTTGCTGTGTTACCCAAGCTGGAGTGCAGAGGCTGTTCAAAGGTGGCACACGGCAGTCGCAAACTCCTGGACCAAGTGTCCTCCCTCCTCTCCCAGCCTCTCAAGTAGCTGGGACTACAGCTGCACAACACCACACTTGGCATTGTTTTTTTTTTTTGCTATAGTCATATCATTATTGTGTGTGTTATATATTGTCTATGCATGTATATATACATATATACACACACACACACATATATATATATACACACACACACATTTAGAGAGACAGTCATTGTACTATATGTCAGATATACACAATCGTCCCTTGGTATCTGTGGAGCATTGGTTCCAAGACCATTAGGCACATCCTAGCATTGGTTCCAAGACCATTAGGCACATCCTAGTGATATACTTTAAATTACTCTTAGATTACTTATAACACCTCACACAATGTGAATATATTCAAAATTGTTATACCGTATTTTAAAATTTTGTATTATTTTTATTGTTGCATTGGTTTTTTGTTCATTTGTTTGAGACAGAGCCTCAAGCTGTCACACTGTACAGAGTGCTGTGGCATCATAGCTCACAGCAACCTCCAAATTTTGGGCTTAAGCGATCCTCTTGCCTTAGCCTCCCAAGTAGCTGGGACCACAGGAGCCTGCCACAACACCTGGCATTTTTTTTTTTTTT
>CAUYQV010074271.1:0-54352 GCA_963574575.1 Galagoides demidoff | reverse complement strand
GATTCCTCTGGTAGATTCAGGCAAAGTCAATTCAAACCTTCTAGAAAGGATTCACCATGATAGATGCCATTAAGAACATTTATGATTCATGGAAAGAGGTCAAAATATCAACTTTAACAAGTGTTTTGAAGAAGTTGATTGCAACCCTCATTGATGTCTTTGAGGGAGTTAAGACTTCATTGGAGAAAGTAACTACAAGTGTAGAAGAAATAGCAAGAGAATTGAAATTAGAAGTGAAGCCTATAGAAGGACTAAATTGCTTCAATTTCATCACAAAGCTTTAATACACGAGGAGGTACCTTTTATGAATGAGAAAGAAAATAGTCTCTTAGGATGGAATCTACTCTTGGTGAAGATCGGTGAACACTGTTGAAATAACAAAATACTAGTATTGTATGTTAACTAAGTTGATAAAGCAGCATCAGGGTTTGGGAAGATTGATTTCAATTTTAAAAGAATTTCTATTATGGATAAAATGCTATCAAACAACATCACCTGCTGCAGAGAGATCTTTTATGAAAGGAAGAGTCAAGCAAATTTAAGACATAGCCACAACCACCCCAGGCTTCATTGTCCTGAGCAGTCAGCAGCCATCAACATTGAGGCAAGATCCTCCACCAGCAAGAAAAAAAAAAGAAAATACTACTAAAATTATCATTGTTAGTATTTTAGAATCAATAAAGTATTCTAAATGTGGTGTGTACACTGTTTTTTCAAGCATAACACTATAGTACACTTACTATACTACAGTATGAAATAAACATAACTTTTTCTGTGCAGGTAAACCAAAAGATTTGTGTCAGTAGCTTTATTACAATATTCACTTTATTTTAGTGAGCTGGAAACCAACCTGCAATACCTTTGAGTATTGCCTGTAAATCTTCTGTAATTAGTCTAATTAATTTACCTCTTATCAATGAAGACAGATCAAAAGAGTTGTGTTAATTCAGAAACTGTGAAGGAATCTCTAATGATAGGAGCAGACTCCAGGCTGTATTGTCAGGACTGAGTTTATTCGGTTTACTATGTTTCTTTTTTGTTTCTTTCCATGAACAACAACAACAAAAAGAAGTAGATAACATTTTTAGAATCAGTCCAATTTAAGTTGTACCTGAATTCTCATACTTACTGAATCATTAGTCATCTCAAGTATCACGAGTGAGGAAAGTTGTGCCGTTAAGCTAAATGAAATTTTGGCTGGATAATTTTTACAATCTCTGGTTGAGATACGAAGTCAGGTTTAGCCAATAAAGAGTTAAATATTTGCAGCAAATAGCCGCTTCTGATATCTCTATTTTTGTAAAAATTTAAGGGTTCTCTGCGTTGCAGTAATAATCTCAAATTCCTTGTTCGTCCCCTCTCCTGTTTCCCTTTCAAATCTTTGATGCAAGCCAAATAAAAGGAAATGACAGGCTTTCAAGCTATTGTCTTATGACTTTCATGCACAAGTTCCACGTTTCAAATTTTTAAAATGATCTTACATATCTCTGCACCATGAAACTTCAAACCTGCGTCTCTGCCTCAAGAAGGTAAGAGGTCAGACCTTCCTTTCCTTTGTTTTCCCCCTCTTCGTTTTCCTCGATGTCATTTTTAACCACATTGATACCCGGGTGTGGGTGTGTTCTTTCAATCTCTTTCCTCTAGCTCCTTCCAGTGGTAAATCTCAAATGTGCTGCAGACAGCAGAGATCTAGGATCATTTTGATGTGGCAGAAATGCGATGGTGAATAAAGATCATTCCTGTACTTTACCCAGTTCCTCTTGCACCTGATTTAAAATCAAAGGCGAGGCTCTAATGGAGCCTGCATCTGGAGCCCAAGTTTATTCATAAATTGTAAGGCACTTGGTTCACATGGATATAGGACTTCTCAGATTGTCCAACGTTGAATAGTTTCTGAAATGTGTGGATATAAAATCTCCAAACCCCGGCAAAAACACAGCAATGCAATTCCATAAAACACATGATAGGCACATTTCTGCAAGCTGAAGCTTCCTCTGCGCTCTAAGGGGGTAAATTGTCTCTGATAATGGCAGCAGGTGTTTTTACTAATGATCTTTTAATGGCATTGTGTGATGATTTTAATTAAACACCAAATTTTTTCTTGGAAAAATAGAAGACAAACGGTTTGTAAGACAAATTAAATAGTGTTTTTAGGAATGCATTAAAAAATGAAGACTAAATGCAAACTGCATGTTGTCTCATTAAGGAAAGCAAGCAATGTTTTAGTAAAGTCCAGCAGGAAGTGTAATGATTGAGAGTAAGAAGTCAAAGTGTTATTATAAGAGTTGATCAAAGTTACTGCTGGGATAAATTTTAGTAGATTTATTAAAGAAAGACTATCATATCCTGTCATTAAACCAGTAAGGAACACAGTGTGTATATTTATCACAATAAAATATTTTAAGTATATGTAAATATATGAACAATGTTGAAATCTACCATTAATTATGAAGAGGATCAAAATGTCAGGCCAATCGCATTCTATCTCTAATGACACTGAGTTCAAAGTAGCTTTGAATGAGCAAGGACCTTCACACCAGCATCTCTTGCTTGCTAAACTAGACTTGTTCAAGACTAGAGACCTGTTGGCTTAGAATCAAGGACACAAAAGTAACTTATTATTTTTTATATATTTCCCCTGTGACTTCAAAAAAATCTCTCACCCAACAGAGCAGGGCCTATTACAATGAATGGAATAGGATGTCCAGAATCTCTCCAGTCTAACACAGTGACAGAAACAAACATCCCAGGACAGAGGAAAGGTGCTAGCTTAATATCTCCAGATGTGTGCTCTACCCTCTTCCGTGTGTGGTTTCAGTGCTCACTGGAGAACTAGTGGTAAAATCTATATCCTGGAATGCTTTATGAAAGACATTCCAGAAAATTTCATTTTGAATAGGTCACTATCAAGTGTTACACAGTTTTACTAACCTGTATTTTCTGCCTTTCCTCATGACACTTCAGGACCAAGTACCACAAAGGCTACTGTCACAGGAGAGATCCTTCTTGGCTACCATAAAGAGCAACACTTATACAATTTATTCAAAACTATAAACTAGATTATGATAGAATGTTTGGTTCTCCATCATACATGGGGAAAAGTACCAACTTTGTGTTGTGATATCCAGAACATTCTGCATTCTAAACCCTGTGTGCTCACTGGCCACCTTGGCATCCCTCAAACCAATCCTCCTTCAAATCCCAAATCAATTTCCATCTGAGCTCCAGCAATATTATACTACTTTTAGTTTCAAAGAAAGATCAAGAGGGCGGCGCCTGTGGCTCGGTAGATAGGGCACCAGCCCCATATACCAAGGGTGGTGGGTTCAAACCTAGCCCCAGACAAATCGCAGCAAAAAAATAGCCAGGCACTGTGGCAGGCACATGTACTCCCAGCTACTCGGGAGGCTGAGGCAAGAGAATCACCTAAGCCCAGGAGTTGGAGGTTGCTGTGAGCTGTGTGATGCAATGGCACTCTATTGAAGGCGATAAAGTGAGACTCTGGCTCTACAAAAAAAAAGAAAAGAAAAGAAAAGAAAAGAAAGAAAGAAAGGAAAAGAAAGATCAAGAGGTTTCATTCTGCTGCACATGCTATGAGAAAATAGACTGTACTTCCACACAAGTCACATCTGACAATGAGCCCATGTACCCATGAAGACCCTATAGATATGAACTTTCCAACTTCCTTCTTCGAGCTTCTCGACAGAACTTCAATTAAAGGGAAGCAGGATAAGCTTGAGAACAGAAAGGAGGTGCAGAGGATTTTTTCATCATCTTTGTATTTCTTATCTTTTTCAACATATAGTTTATGTTATTTAAGATAAATGTAGCGATTTAATTTAACAAACACAGGTATATGCTATAGCTTATGGATGATAAAAATTTATTTATTATTCATGTAAAACTAAAGAAAGGTATTTTTGATCAAAGACAGATTCCTCCAGAAATAATTTTGGGACCAAGACCACTCACATCTGGTCCCTCTATCGTTGTCTACAAGTGATTCCCAAGTCTGCTGTGCTCATCTACATCAAGCTGGAAAAGAGACAGAGAAACCAACCCACTTTCTCATAATCAGGGCCCTACTCCTTACACATTTCACATCTACTCTGATTCTGCTGGTAAGAATAAGTCTTGTGGACTCACCCAAATGCCAGTTTTTCTTGGAAATTTAATCCCTGCCTGGGAAGCTCCTTTCTAATAGGTCACTATGAAAGTTTTGAGACAGGCTATATTATGGTCCATTATTTCAATTCTAAGAAATAGAGTCAAGAGTGTCCTTTCTGATTCACCTGTGCAAGTTTCAACTTCCTCAGCTTATCCATGTTGCTGGGAGGGATTCATTTGTTTCCATCTATACAGATTTTACATTTCCTGATTTTTATTTATCTCAAAACTTTCATAATGACCCACATTGCAACCCACATTGCATCCGTATGAATACAGATGGCTATTTGCAATATCTGTCATGTAGTTCATGTTTTAACTAGTTAAAAATGCAACAGATGGCATTTCCTTCCTCAACATGTTAAGTAGAATATGACCAGCAATTCTATTTCTGGGTATATATCCAAAAGAATTGGACACAGTGTTCCAACATTAACTTGTACACAAATATTCATAGCAAAAATGTACAGAGTGGTCAAAAAGTAGAAACAACCCTAATATCTGCATCAAAGAGTGAATGAATGGACAGAATGCTGCATGTCCATACAACAGAATAGTATTCACCCATAAGAAATGAAGCGCTCATACATGCTGCAACATGGATGAATGTTGAAAACATGCTAACTGAAAGAAGCCAGACAAAAAAGACCATCTACTTTGTGATTTCACTTATACTGAATGTCCAGAATAGGAGCTTAACGGGGATAGAGGGTAGATGTGTGATGTCTGGAATCTAACGGGAAGTCATGTGAAGTGACTGCTTAATGGGCACAGCATTTCTATCTGAAGTGATGAAAAATTCTGAAACTAGAAAGTGGTGACAGACATGGGACAACATCGTGAATGTACTTAATGCGATGAACTGTATACTTTAAAATAGTTAAAACGACAAATTTTATGTAATTCTTATTTAGCCATAATTTAGAAAGAATGACAACATGGCTTTCTAAGGACATGTACTGAATCAAACCTTCAGTCCATAGGATTTTACTATATTTAATGGCATAAATATTAGCATAAGACTGCAAGGAAAAATAATTAACGCTACCCCTTCTTTGTTTTTTTTCTAAAGTCATAATTTTTTCTTCTTCTATCCAACAAATAGTTCTTGAATAATATTTTGTTCTAGGCACTGGTCTGCATGTTCATCATTGTCAAAACCCCAGAAGAGTCCCAGGAATATTTAGAAAAGACACGGGTCCCAGGTAAAGGTAGATAGCAGCATAACCTCATCAATAGCCCCAAATAGTAATAATACCATTTTACAATGCACCAAAAAAGTTGAGACTCTTGCTCCACTTTGTCATTTGTAAAGATACCTTGTCTTTATCTTTGTAAAGATAGTCGGCCACTGGAAGTAGCCATACCAGTGTGTTGATGCTATTGTGAGTTGTAAAACAGCAGGTGTTGAATTGTCATATTGTGCCCAGAGTTAGATGAAAGGCCTTGCTGATCTAAACCTTAGTGAATATCTAAACATTTCCACTTTGATATAGAATGCTGCTGTGTAGGCCCTTAAGGAAAACAGATCATCTCTTAATTCTCTATGCATCCTGAATAATACGTAACAGGATAATTCAAAATCCAAATATATTTGGATTGCATGTGATGTGACCACCTAATGGGCATAGGTTTTTTTTTTTTCCTTTGTTGTCATTACACATTGGCTTCCAGAGTGTTATTTTAGCTAAATGTGGCGGTAAATGTGGTTTATCCTCCCAAATGACAGATGACAACAATAGGCGGTCTTAAATGATCTGACTGGCATGTTGAGCCAGCTGGATTTAAATTTAACTGAAGAAAGTCATGTAATCCTAAAACAGGAAGGACCCTAAGGGATAGTTTAATTTGACCTCTTTATTTGTACATAATAGCAAACTTAAACTTACAGATGAGTAGTTATATCCATCATGTATTGATTTGGACCTGTTGTCTCAATATAATTTCTAATAGTGCCTCTATTCTTTTTCAAAGATTTCTGGGTTCAGAAGATAAATCTGATGTTCATGTAGTCTGTATCTCTTTTGATATTGTGGATTCCTTAGATAATATTTTATAAACTCAGACCACCTATCCATAATAAAATATAGATGCATATACACATAAAATTCAGATCTAATTTACCAGCAACCTCAAGTTGAGAATGTTTGATGTAGATGTCAGATCCAATAAAATTATATTGGTCAATTCTTGTGCACTGCTCACACAGCTCAGTAAGCAAAACTGTCTATTTAACTGCCACACCTTGATGAAGTAGGTCTTATTACACCCATCAGAGAGGAAACTAGGCTAAACAGAGCCATGACACGGTACAGTAGGGTCAGGACTTGGATTCAGGTCTTCTAATTCATTGCTCTTTTTACCATGAGAAGTGCTAAGTAGGGTTTTGGGTATAGAATCTTAGTTTATATCCTGACAAGTACTTACTTACTATGTGACCTCAGGAAAAGTGCTTAACTAATTTGCTCCGTTTTTCCAATGTTTGCAATAGAGATGATAGGAGTACCTACTCATCCTGATTTATAAGCATTAAATAAAATATTTTATTTTATTTTATTTTGTTGTTGTTGCTGCAGTTTGGCCAGAGCCGGGTTCAAACCCACCACTCTCAATATATGAGGCTGGCGTCCTACCCAGTGAGCCACAGGCACACTGTTCTCCTTTGAAGACTACTTGAAATATGAGGATCCCTCTATAGATGTTAGATGTTACCATATTAAGCAACATTGCTTCTGTGTAGTTACACATATATGACTAAGTGAATTCTGAAGATCATTAAGACTAATAATTAAGCATTAATAAGAACAATATTCTTAAGTTTAAAATTTCAGATTATTAGTATTTAATATACAATTCAAAAAAACAAGGGTTAAGAAATAATCTGGAATTTAACAAAATAGGAAACTGTCCTCATAGTACGCACGTATCCTTGACCTATTTTATATTGTCCAAACGGTAGCATGCATCAGAGATGTATGACAGGAGACAGAGAATATGAAGATATGAATATGGATCTAGTTGGCTTCAGAAAACTTCGTGAAGAGTTTTAGAGAAACATGAAATGAAATGTCATGCAACACCATTATCATGCCACCTTTCCTGTAAAAAGCATAAGTAACTCCAGTCGACTGTCAACATTCAAATTTTGATAAATCAATTCCATCCCTTCTTCCTAAAATTATTCCTCAGTGTGTGGAGTACATTGTAGCTATGTCCTTTTTCTACAAATTTATTAATTTCAAAGTAAAATCATGGAGGTAGGGGTTAGCAACATGAAATATTCATTGGTAGGAGTTTATTGGCCTATAAATAATGAATTTACACAATTTGTTGACCAGAGCAAAGTCTTCATTATATATAGTACCCGCTTCCAAATGGAGGTGAAAAGAAGGAAGAAAGACAATGTTCTAGTCAAATTATCTCCTCACATATTCAGACAGGTTCTTCATTTTCTTCAAATACCATTTTCTTCACATTTCAAAATGTGACTTTGAAACTTTTTCTTAGTTGTGAATCTTGCTTTCAATAACAGAAACTAAACTTTAAATTGCTTGAGCCAAAAAGTGGTGTGTTATTGATAGACCACAATGGCTTTGAACTAGAAGTCTCTTAATACAATATTTCTACCTCTGTTCTCCATTTGCTTCACTCTTCCCTCAAATTTTCTCTCCTAAAATTATTTACCAAAAACGCCTCTAACTCTCATTTCATATTATAATATTCTTCCTTCAAAGTGACTTCCTATTGTATAAAAATTCTATGGATATTTTAGCACCAACGGTAAATAATCAGGTAGCGATAAGGATGAGGGACAGTTGCCAAAGTCAAGGAGTAAAGATATTTTTAAAAATTAGTGTCACTACAGATTTCATTGAAATGCTTTATTTCATGCATAATTATCCACAATAACAGTGAATTGAATATGTAAGAATGAATTGCAACTTTTTCTTCTTTGAAATCTTTTGTGCCTGACGGAAAATGTACCTTTTTTAGTTGTACTCCATGTTTCATTTCTAGTCTGTCATAGTCTTAGCAAAGAACATTATCATATGAATTTGTAAACAGTTGTCAAAATGAGAAATCCAAGTGATCAAAGACAAAGCAGGAGGTCCAGTGAACTTAACATTTGTATCATTTTGTAAAGGAGGTTAAATGTCTCCTGGGGGAAGGCTTAGGTAAAAAGGAAGTAATAAGGCAAGAAATGTGTGAGATCTTAAGAATTCTGCAAACTTCTCTCTCATTCTATTTGTCCTCCAAATCCTAAAAGAAATGAAAGAAGGTGTAAAAATGAAATCTAAAGTAACAAGATGTATTTGGAGGTATAGAATTCCGGTAAAGGTTATGGTTTCTTGAAATCCACATGAAACTGATTACCATATAACACATTGGCATTGCTGAAACAAGCATGAGTTCCGCCATCAAAGAATTTCCATTTCCTCGTGATGGGGCAGAAAAATAAACTAACAACTCCCACTCTCACTAAAGGAAGTTTCCTGCTATGATAGAGAAAGGAACAAAGGATAAGAGAGGACGTGCCTGGGGTAGTCATTTCCGTCTCTGGATGTTGAACATGTCTTCACAGAAAAGGTCATACATGATGTGAAAGCAAGTTGCTTAGAATAGAAACTTCCAAGGGAAACAAGAAAGTAGATTCAATAACGTGGAGGCAAAGCAAAGAAGATTTGAAAGGACTTGACCTGCGTGGGAAACATCTATTCAGTTGGGGCTGGCAGAGTTCAGTATATAAATAGGATAGTAGCAGGCGATAAATCCAAAAAGGAAATCCTTTTTCGCTTATTCACTTTTTTATTAGTCATGTAACAAATATTTATATCATGTCTCCTCTTTCAGGCACTAAGTTAAGGTTTTAAAAATGCTCCACTCACAATGTGATGGGAGAGCAGGGGGCACAAACAGCCATTGTTAATTGTCCGATGTGTTTGTGCTTCTAATAGAGAAATATATAAAAATCTCCAAGATGCCGAGGAAGGGACAACAAGGGTAATCTCAGGTCACACTCACTTCAGAAGAACATTTGACCTGGGCTTCAAAGGGGATTTTGTTTGGGGAATGAGGACGTGAGTATGAAGAATACTATAGAAATCCTCTAAATGTCCTCAGACTTTAAAATGTAAATAATTCCTGCAAATGAAAATATCACCAACTCTCCTTTAAAGGCAGTAAAATAAAACATGTAAAGGCAAATAAAAGAAGCTCTATGCAGCAAAATTGGAGCAGAAGTATGAGATTATAAGTCTGCTTCATATTAATATGCTTCACCCTGCCAACAATAATACAAAAGACCAGTGATATTAAGGACACCATTCTTTCACACCTTCATGCTGTTCCTGACATAAATATTTATCCAGTTCATCCAGGGGACCTCCCCTTGCTCAGCACTGGCTTGCTGAGAGCCTCTCAAATATAATTTCTTTCCCCACACTGTATATCAGCACATGCACGCCAACAGTGAAATAAAGCGCAGATTATGAAAAATCACTCCAAAGCTTTTAAGACGGACATAATGGGAGTTAAAAAGATATTTCCTTTCCAATTCCAAGAATAGGTCACTGTTGATATTAAGATATTTCCAGTTTTTTGTGGCTTTTCAGGACAAGGCAAGGAATTGTTTTACTGGTCAAGAAGATTCAAGTTCAATTACTAACCTAATGCTTGACTCGTCACTCCTTAAGCAAATAAATAAATAAAAAGAATATCATGTACCATCTCTTTCCTTGGTTATGTAAAAGCAGTTAATTTCCATTTGTCTTGACATGTAACTAACAAGATGTAGAAAACAATCTCAAAGTTCTATTAGGAAATGCTCAAAGAATTAAGATTTGCTGAGCTTATCAACAGGATTCTATTCCAATTCATCTGACTGCTATGCATTCCACTCAGAACTGATGGCTATATACTAAATGTATGTCATGCTTGTACTGGTTTGCTGACCTTAGGAAGCAGCTAGTAATTAGATATCCTGGGATCCAGGAGGACCAGCTGTAGGAGGTGCGACAGCACTCCACATCAAATGTGATTGCAGAATGAGCATTCTTAGCACACGATATGGGAATACAGAAGGTGCCAGAGCAGCACAAGTCCTCACCTTCCTCTCAACAGCGGGGAGCTCAAGTTTGGGGATAAAAAAACATAGTTCACATGTTGTAGGGGAGGCTAGTGAGAAAACTCCTGGAGCACTCGTTCTTAGAAAACTTAATAAAAAACTAAATAAGCACAGTGGAAAATGGCACAGGTGTGTCTCTTAATTTCTCTGTTGCTCTCCAACTCCTGGCATCGGGACCTTCGGAGCTATCTCTTCAACATCAAGACAGTTCATTCAGCAAATTAGGAATACTTGGGTGAGGCAGAGCCCTTACTTAAATGTTGACCAAGAGAACACCTGAGGTAGCCTTAATAGCAACATTCACTTTCTAATACTATCATAAAAGAAAACATCAGAGATATTTGATTTTTAAAAAACTCATAGACTACTGCCTAGAATATAGTAATTGCCCAGTATATGAATATTATTTTTATTATCATTAGTGTTTATTATTGTTGCAATTGTTATCATTGATGTTTTTTGTTGTTTAGTCGGTAGAGAATTAAAGGCAGAATTGGCAGACCTTAGCAACAAAAACAGTATACAAATATACTAAACAGTATACATATTTTCCCAAATGACATAGTCAGGAACACTTTACCGTAATACACTCATCACAGGGTTTCTACCATGGACACTGGGCTACAAGTTAATGTGTTAAATTACAGGTTGGCACATTTGTGCTCTAAAGAACAAAAGAGGAAATATCGTGGGCCAAAGAAAATGTCCTCAACCCTTTGAGCAACTGTTCTTGCTGAAAGGCTAATAGTCTCTTTTGGATTTTACATTTTACATTTAAAAACATAAACACCAGTCACAAATTGTGGGTCGTGCGAAAACAGGCAGTGGGCTAAATTTGACACACAGGCAGTAGTTAGCCCACCGCCGTACTAGAGAACTACTTAAGTGTTTTATTTTTTATCTTAGGGAGGGAACACCCCTGATAAATATTCACATATACACTTCTATGTGTATTTCGAATCATGATTATAAATAATTCTACCCTTTACATTAATAAAAAAATGAATTACATGATTTTGAGCTCATGAATACCTACACTCTTGAAAATATGACAGTACTAATACCTCAAAAAAATTCGGTTTGAGCATTGCCACTTCAAATAAAACAAAAATAGTCTAGCATGTCTTATGATTTCTTTTACTTTCACAATAAAAAAAATCTTTATTTTAAGAAACCCACACATTTATTATTAATCAAATAGTTAAGCACCTCAGAGGCAGGCACTGAACCCTTCAGGAGTCGTCTAACCGGTGCGCCTATTCACAACCACAAAACTTTAAGGAGTTCTAAAAAAGAAACTGAGAAAATATTTCATGTGGAGAAACTAGGACCAGGGCTCCAGAGGAAAGCTTTTAGAACTTTATGTACCATGTCCTGCATGGTTTATTTCCTATGCCTAAAGAAATCAAATACTGCCGGACTGGGTTTCCTTTCCCTTAATCTACTTAGGTTTATTGTTTATTCAACAAATATCTTATTCAGCACTCTGTAACTGGAGTCCAGGTAGAATACAGCCCATGATAAAATGTTAAAGAAGCAGCTTTTGGTCCCTTCCTTCATGGAAGTTATATTTTAGTGGTGGGTGGGAAAAGGGGGTGACAGGCAAGTAATGAGAGTAGATATCCCCAAAAACATCAGGTTAACTCCTGATCTACAAGAAATGATGAAGGTGCAGTGCTGGATACTTACAGGGGGCAAATAAATTCCTGAGCCAGAAGTATCTATGCTCAAGAAATTGTCATAAAGTCATGTGGCTTAAGCAGACTAAGGATGAGAAGTGTATAAGACGGATAAATGGACAGAGATTACAGAACGTCGTCCCCACCCATCCATGGCCTGCTAGGAACTGGACCACACAGCAGGAGGTGAGCTGTGGGGGAGGGAACGAAGCTTCATCTGAATTTACAGCTGCTCCTCCTTGCTCACATCACTGACCTTTGCCTCCTATCAGATAAGCCACAGCATTAAATTCTCAGTAGTTTGCCTACAAATTTACAGGAGTTTACCCTACTGTTAACTGTGCATGTGAGGAACCTGGGTTCTGAGCATCTGAGGAGCTTACGCCTGATTATCTGAGGTGGGGATACAATGCACTTGAATCATCCCCAAACCATCCACGTCTCCCCAGTCCACAGAAAAATTGTCTTCCTTGAAACCTATCCTGGTGCCAAAAAGGGTGAGGGCTGCTGTTGTAGAACATGGACAGCAATTCAAACTAAGTTCTGAGAAGTCTGAATATCATTCTAAAAGCAATGAGAAATCGTTGAAAAGGAGTTATGTCGTTTCAGGAGGTACAGCTGTAGAACATAATGACTTGACCAAAACAGTGAAGAGGTGACTAGTCTTTCTAGTGAGTCTAATGGATGAACTAGTACCTACACTATCCCTTGGTTTCAATGTGGACTCTGTGTATGTGGGAATGCTCGTGAGTGACAATTCTGAAATCTCTGCTCACATGCCTTGTGAGGCTATGTCATAATTTTAGTAATCACCATGGTGATTCAACCACCCCTACCAAAGTGAAAAAGACATTGTCATCCCCTGTGATTTCTCAGACTCTCCACACTGACAGTGTTAAGCAGGGAAAACAATCCTCAATTTAGAATCATCATGCAGATCTTAAGCCCTTTGGGAAACTATTACGTTGGTGGTTGTCACACCTCGAGACATTTACACTAACTCCTTCGAGCAGCTTTTATCACTGCAAATTATAATGACCACAAACTGCTAGCATATAAGGTCAAGGACACAGTTAGCTAGTTTCCACTACTTCAGGCATTCCAACTCAAAGAGCATTCATTCATTTATTCAGCAAGTATGTGTGGGTGCTGTTCTAGGTGCTGAAGTGCAAGGCCAAACACAACTCCAGTCCTCCTGGAGTTTACATACCCCTTTGACAGGAATTCTATTTCCAAAAAAAAAACCACACTTGAGTCAATACCGACCTCCTGAAAGTTACAGGCCACCTCTTTTTCTTTCTTAAAAATAAAATTGCTTTCCAAACTCAGGTCTCTCAGCTGAAATTATATCTGCCTGTGCTTCCAAACTGAAAAGGGGGATTGTGATGGTTAATTTTAGGTGTCAACTTGACTCGATTAAAGGATACATAGATAGCTGTACAGCATTATTTCTGGGTGTGTCTGTGAGGGTGTTTCTGGAGGAGATTGGCACATGAGTTAGTGGACTAAGTGGGGAAGATTTCTCTGCAAAGTGCTCAGGCAACATCTAACCAGCTGGGGGGCCAGATAGAACAAAAAGGCAGAAAAAGATAACTTTCCTCTCTGTTTCTCTCCTAAAGCTGGGACATCTTTTTTTTCCTTCCCTTGAACATCAGACCTCCAGGTTCTCTAGCCTTTAGATTTTTACGCTAGCAATAGCAACTCCCTGGGCTTGCAGGTGGCCTGCAGGTGACCTGTCACAGGACTTCTCAGCCTCTGCAATCACAGAAGTCAATTCCCATTATAGACCTTCCCCCTCTCTCTATTCTCCTCTGTGTGTGTTGGGGGAATAGATGGATACATAGATCCTATTGCTTCTGTCTCTCTGGAGAACCCTAACACAGGGATTGCATTCTAAGGTTGTATGATCAGAAAGCTGAGAATTCTATGACTAATTTGTGTGAAAGACAATAAAATCATCTAGTCAATTTGAATACAGTCTTTTTACAAATGGCTAAACCAAGATTCAGAGAAGGAAAAGAAATTAATTTACACATTAACATGGTAACTATTGAACCAAGGTGCTGGTCCTCCAGTGTGGTTCCTGCTTGTCTCAAAGGAAGCTCTCTGTGTCCAAAGAGGAGAAGCCTAGAGAGATCCATTAACTTGTGAGGGGCACATGTTTAAAGGAACAGAACTAGAATCAGAACCCAACTGCTCTTATTGCCAATCCAATTCTCTTTGCACTAGACAAAAAGATCATCACTAATAAGACTAATAGGTCTTATTTTGAAATATAACTTCTTCAGCATGACCTTTCTTAACTTACATTGAAAGAATTTCATGAGATTCATTCCTGGGAATGTCAACTTCTCTTGAAATATTAAAACAGTTATAAAATGATGGTTATAAAAACTGATGCAGGGCAGTGCCTGTAGCTCAAAGGAATAGGGCGCCAGCCACATATGCTGGAGGTGGCAGGTTCAAACCCAGCCCCAGCCAAAAACTGCAAAAAAAAAAAAAAAAAAAAAAAACCGATGCAAACAGGAAAGAATGTTAATTAAGATAAACAAACAACTGAAGAAATAACTAAATATTTTTAATTAAATCATAGCTGTGTACATTAATACTGTCATGGGGTACAGTGTGCTGTTTTTATATAAAATTTGAAATATTTTCATCAAATTGGTTAACATAGTCTTCACGTCATCTTCTTAGTTATTGTGTTAAGAAATTTATATTCTACATTTAGAAAGATTCACATGTACCCTTATAAGATGAACCATAGACATGATCCCACCAATCACCCTGAGAAGATCATCCTACTAGCTCCTAATATTGTTAATGTTCTTTATATAATTATAAATGTTTTCGAAAATGAGTGCTTCCCTCTACATAGAAGTAACAGTACTAACAATAATAGTAAAATGAACATTTTATGTGTTAGACACAGTACTAGTACCTCTACATACGTATCATTTCATTTCATGACATTTTAAAAGAAAGCTGATATTCCTCATTCACCAAAGAATAGATATTTTTTCTTAGCAAAGAAGGTCAGATGCGTGCTGATTCCTTTACATTCAAAAATAGGGAAAAAAAGGTGTATTTTCAGAGACAAGCCCATTGCAAATTGAGATGCAGAATTGATGTTTACAGACTGTACTCTTAATCCTGATCAGGCTAAAAGTAGTTTTCTTAGCACCAAAGCACAGAGATTATAGATTTCAGTGTGGATGCTCCTCAACTTACTATGCGATCATGATAAACTCCTCATAAGTTGAATATCAGTATGATGGTGACTGTCTGTAACTAGGAAGAGGCAGAAAGCAAGAGCAGGAGGCTGAAGACTATTGGTGCCATTAGTTATTCCAGGCTTTAGCTAGAAACATTCATGGGTGTGGTCAGTACTTGCTAAGCCATGGCAATTGGCAGAGGAAAGGCAATGTGACTGCACGGCACTTCCTCCACATAATCCAAACTCTAGACTTATGAGACCCGTAAAACTTGGCCAGATTATTGAAGAAAAAAATCCATGCAATGGTCTTATTACTACAGTTTCCGGGAGAATTTTATGCACAGCGTATTGTGAATCTCCAGAAATGAGATGCACTGTGTAGCTGCCAATACTTATTGGATACAGACTTTTTGTTTTATCACATATCTAAAGAAGTGGGGAGTTCTATAAAACATTGAGGGGCATGTAGATATAGTAAAATCAACAAGTCTTCAGTCATTCAATGCTCGTGGTGTCCTAGGCAATATGCTGTGTGACAAAAGACTATCAATTATTAGACTAATCAATAAGAAGACCTGAAAGAGAAAAGTTCAGTAACACCGTTTGACAGCTGATAGGCTAGAGCTGAATGAGTATGCCCCCAAGTGCTGGTACTCAGGGAGAAACTAACCCCTTTTGTCTTCACTTTTCACTTAGGTTAAGATTTTCTTTTTCCTTTTACAAGAAAGTATCACTAATGAGAAATCTAACTTCTGAGGCAAGCAAAGGCCTCCCGTATTGTAAGGCAAAGGTTGGCAGTTATCTGAGGAGAGAAGCTTTTGATTTTTATGGTCCTGAGAGCTTGATTAGATTTAGATGGTTGATTAGACAGGTCTTGATTAGACCAACTATGCCATTGGTCAGGAGAAATGTCCAGAATCTATGTACAAAGAGATCCACTCTGACCCCCTCCAGTACAGATTCATGGGCTCAGAGGCTTGAGGTGCTTATAATCCCACCCCTGCTGGTCAAAGTGTTGTCTGCAAAACTGTAACATTAGCATCACCTGGGAACGTCTTAGAAATGTAGAATTTCAGGCCCCCACCCACCCTACTAAATCAGAACCTGCCTTTTCATGAGATCCTCATATGATGTTAATGTGCATTGCAACTTGAGAAGTGCAATTTCCAAGAGCATCTCGGTGGAATCTTCCTTACGTAGGAGTATTTCACCCTTCACAACTGCTTGGTGTGTGGCAAGGAAGAGTGGCCGGAATGTGAACCTGAGTTCACCCAACTCCCAGGCCTCCAATGTAAAACATTGTCAGCTGCTGGTACTAAGTGCCTACATTCCTGAGCCTGTGCTCGCCCATGTGTGAAATGAGGATCAACAATGCCTAACTATAGAATTATTGGTGAAATTCATAGGATAGTATATAAAGTCCCTATATCAGTACTTGCTTAGGAAATGGCAATGATTTGATGTCAATAAATAGAAAGGAGGTGATAAAGAAAAGCTATAGAATAATGTGAGTAATAGTAGTAAGCAATAGCATAAAATAGCTATGTACCTCAGGGATAATCGGAAATTGGTGATTCACAGTCCTAGGAAATGTAACTGAGACAAATGTTGAATGTAAAGATCAGGAACAAGAAAAACAAACAGCAAAAGGATAACATGTCCCTACCACTCCCAGGCTAATCAGAGACTCTTTCTACAAAGCCTCCTGTCCCTCCATCCGTGTGACTCAGAAAGAAAGGTTAAACTACTTCAGCCCTTCAAGTGACTCTTGGGAAGGCAGAGAGTAAAGCAAGCTGTGACCGATATGGACTGAAATGAGTTTTTAAGACGATGTTGTCAGTAGAGAATTTGTAGTCCCTACTGCAACTGGATGCAGGCAGGGGCATCCCAGGCATTGTGGGGAAGGTGCCGTGGGGCAGCAGCCTCATTAACCACAATTCTTCTCATATGAAACGGTGGAAATTCAGTGTAACACAGACTGTGCAAAATAGGCTTTTATTTAAGGGTATTGACCAGTGTCACAGTTTAACTCTGGCTTAACATAGCCCTGTGTTAACCAACCACCTCAGTTTTCCAGAAACGCTCCCAGTTTTACCACTGAAAGCCCCACAACCAAGAAAATTCCTCAGTCCTAGGCAAACTGGAATAGTTGTCCCCGCTAGCTCAGCTTTGTATACTGCCCTATTCTGATTCGGTGTATGAGAAATAACTGCTCTCAATTCTTTTATATGTTGTTTCTTTATAAAAATCCCTCTACCATTGACAGATAGATAGAAGATGATAAATAGGTAGGTAGATAAATAGATAAATCCACCTTTCTCTCTTCCTCTCTTTAAGATTATTTTCTTAAGGAAAACAAACCTGGCCCCAAATCCAGAGACAAAACCAATGAGTCAATGAGGGGAAAGCAGCATTCTCAGGCAGGTGCATTCATGCCATGTTTTTATTGGTCTCCTTTTAGATGCAACCCTCATAGCTTTCAGGGACAAACACCAGGAGCAACCTGAAAACCTTCTAGCAAGTGCAGAACAAAAATGTCAGGCTAGAACAAATAAGCAATTCTGGTTTGGGAATGCAGTCTGGGATCTGCCCTTTCAAAGGGCAGCAATCTAACAGCTTGTTAGTTAGCCTTTTTAAAGGCCAGCAACCAAGAAAATAGACCACTGAGTGTAGGTCACTCCACGGAAAACAAGCCATGTTTCCCGTGGTTATTTGCAATGCAATACGCAGCTTCAAGTCCAGGAGTAACCCAGTCACTTTTGGTCAGGGGCACCCAGAATGGAATTTCAAAATATTGTAGTAACTCTAGAAATGCCTGATCTTGGAGCACCTTTGTAGGATATACTCTAAAGAAATAAGCTAAGTTACCAAGGAAAATATTTGTATGCAAAAATGTGCATTGGGGGGTTATTCAGAAATCTTAAAACGAATTAAATGTTTAATCACAAACAATAGTATGCTTATATAATAACTATCACAAAAATAAAAGTAATAATACTTAACAAGACAGTACATTTTGTGCCTTCAATAACCTGCCTTATTTAATCCTTACAATAACTCCTATAGATAGACACTACTTCCATCCTCCTTTTATTCATTAGGAAAGCTTAAAGGGATTGAAATGAATTTGCCATAGTTACACAGCTCATAAGCTTCAGAAGGAGAATATAGAGCAAGATTGTATGGGTTCCAGAGCTAAAATTTATCTGCTCTGTATTATTTTTTTTAAAAACTTTAAATATGAATATGAAGCAAATTGATTCTTTTCCATCCTTTTCAATAAGAGTAGCATCTATCGTAGCCAAAATTCTGCCTATATTTTAGTGGAATATATTTCGGACCCTGGAGACAATTATTTCTCCCATTAAGAACAGCATTTGAGCATCAACAGTGACTAAAAGCTATATATCCTAACATTAAACATTTCAGCTGAATTAATCTAAAATAGGTGCCCATAGTGATTAATTTCTAAACCTAATTTTTACAGTTTCTGATGTCTCTGGCCTGCATAGAATGTGCCTCTCGGTTTTATTTTACTCTCCATTTATCTTCTGTTTAGAGGATATATTATCTTTAAATAAGAAGGCAAATATTATTTGAGCAAAGGCTAGGGACACATTCTGTGCCCTTAATACAAATAATTTTAAGCAATTTGACAGATAGAGTGCCATTACATCATTCCCGATACTAATGGGCATAATAATTCTTCAACATCCTCATGAAAGAGAGCTCTAAAATGAGACAACTGAGTGAAAAGAAAATGTCAAGTTATTTATGGCTTCCATGGCTATTTTATGACCCATAGATGGAGTGTAGTCCTCTGGTGGAGCCATGTGTCCAGCCTAACCTTGTCTGCAGGGGTGTCTGTTGCTTTTGGCCAACCAGCATCCCCTTCCAATTCTTCAGGTCACCCCACCCAAGTCTGTCTCGGCAACCACTCCTTTCTGATCTGAGTGCACACGGTTTATGGCAGCCGATTCATCCCCAGCCCTAGAGGTAGTGTTCTGATAAAAAAACAACACAATCAGAGCCTCACATCTTTCTGCCACAGATTACTCAAGAAAGCACTTGACATAGGAGAGCCAACAAGATTCAATTCTAGGACCTTTTCTATGACATTTGGGAATGAGAATACCTTCCTCCTCAAAGCTTGCTAAGTTTATAGGAAGGTAAGTCTAGAGAGTCGGCAATAGCTTGCTTCAAAGCGTTTACTGCCTGTACATTTTCCCCATGGCATGTTTCTAATAAGAGAACTCTTGGTCACAGTAGAAGGAATATCTTATTAATTTAATGATCCAACTCAGTAACCAGGAGAATTAAAATAATAAGGTTATACTCTGGGGGAAAAAAATACTATCCTTTCACCAGTACAAATTATCGTTATCAGTTTATCAATGAATCGTCAAACTAAACACATTTCCTTCTTTCATCATTGTCATGTTTACCCTAGTGAATTAACAAAGCAAGTATCAAAATCCGTTTTTATCTTTCTCCCTCGCATCCACACTAGATTGTATTTATAGATCTGAAAGCTCATTTTGCATAGACGTTGTCAGGTGTTTGCATTGAACTGCAAACTTAACTCAAAAGCGTTTAAAAAGAAGAGGCAAAACTGGGGAGGTAAAAGGACTTTCGAGGTCATCCAGCCCTTTGGGAAATTTTACTGGGTCTCACAGTTAGTTAGTTGATGCAAAGAAAATCTGGTGTGGATCCCCTCAAGCCACGGTTCCTTCCATTGCATTACAAACTATTTTATTTTGTCACCAAAGCAATCATCTTTAAATGTAAAGACACGACCTACACACAAAACATATACTGCGAACGTGTTTTAATTTTCTGTGAAAAACACAGCTCGGCCATGATTTCGATGCCTCCTTGAATTGGAACGTGTCCTCTCCGCCAACACAGTTTCTTCTATTCTCTTTGGCAAACCATGAGTCGTGTTTTGGATCACAGCTCAAATTTTTCTTTTTTCTCTGACTCCTGCCACATACGCTCTGTTTGACTGTTGTATCATTTATGTTCTTATGTGGCACTATTTATGGGTGGGTGTGTCTCCCTGTGGCATGTTACATATTTGTTTTGATTTCCTCTCTGGTTACTAACACAAACCAGTGTGTGGCACCAGTAAACACAGTACATTTGTTAACTATCAATAATTATAGAGGGTGATCACTACCTGCTATAAGTACAGTCATTGCTTTTCATTTTTAATATCAACTGCTTCATTTTATAGGTTTCTTCATTTAAGATAGTGTTATAGAAATAGTAAAAGAGGCAGAGTTAGGATTTAAACCCGAAAGATAAGGTTCTACTGTATATGATTTTGCCACCATAATACATTGTCTCAATGCATTTTTTTATTTCAGATTAAGATGAGGGTACAAATGATTAGGTCACATGGTTTGCATTTGCTGGGTAAAGTCCAAGTTGTAGCTGAACTCTTCACCCAGGAAGCATCCATACACCTTTACATTGTGCCCATTAGGTGGCAACTTACCAACCTCCTTCCCCTTCTCTTCTCCCCTCCACTTGATCTAATGGTGTTTTTCTCTTGTGGGCATGCAGCTATTCATCTACTGGTTTCATATGAGTATTGAGTACACCGGATATTTGCTTTTCCATTCTTGTAATACTTTACTTAGTAGGATGTTCTTCAACTCCATCCAGGTAAACACAAAAGATGTCAAGTCTCCATCTTTTTATGGCTGAAGAGTATTCCATGGGATACGTGCACTACAGTTCATTAATCCATTCAAGGGGTGATGGGCACTTGGTTTAATTACACATTTTGGTGATTGTGAATTGAGCTGCAATAGACATCCTAGTGCAAATATCTTTGTGGTATTTTTTCGATACATATATTTGAATGTATGATATAATACCCAATATGAAATTATGAAATTTCATACGCACCATGAAAATGGTGAATTCACTGCAAATAGAAGTTGACTTATGCTGAAAAATCTCTTGCAAAGCCTGTGAGAAGTTCAAATGACACTTAGTTAGCATGAACTGATACACACTTGACGCCAATCAGAAGGGATTCATGGGTAAATAAATGAAACTGGCAAAAGCTATATAAACTGAAAAATAATGATTAAAAGTCATTTGAAATATGCCTGGAAAAATGTGTTGTATTGTCAAAATTTCAAAATTCTTTGTGTTTGTAGTTGCTGCGTGTTATTTGTATAGGAAAATGAGGTTTCAAAATGCTAGAGGAAGGTTATAGAAATATAAGTCCTGAATATATTTTTTTACATCATGGAAGTTAGGTATTTCTTTACACTTTAAATCTTATCCTCTACTTAAAAATATCTCATTGGGCTGCAAATATCCGTGCTGAAATGTTACATTAAAAATATGTCAACACAGTATTAAGTGTTCATGTCATTTCTTATAGATATCATTCAATGTGTTTTTTCTAGATATAATTTTCTGATTAAAATGAAGTTGATTAAAAATAAATTAAAAGTAAATATGCATGGATTGTTTTTTTCTTCTGATCTTGATTTGGAGGTTGCAATAGGAATGTCTTATCCTGTTTAACCTAACGCTGGCCATACTGGTGAAACTTTAATAATTTATATGCAGCCACTGGGAGTTCTTGGCTCATTGAATTACATATACGGAGTGTCTGTTTTAAATTGCACAAGAACTTTATGGACACCCTGTATAAAGACCACCAGTGGTTATATGAATGAGATAATACTTTGTATTACCCAGACTTTTGTGGTTATAACCAAATACCTGATATCCACATCTCCATGTGTACAATGTCCCAGGTAAAGCTGTTTCTCAGGAATTTCCAAGATTTATATAAAGTTGCTGTTTATGTTCATAAAGCAAAGATTTTACTTTAAAATCATAGAAAAAATTTAAAGGCTTTACATACAGTTTCACTCTTGCATACACATACAGACACACTTACACCCCCTGAAATGTAAAAAGCTATACTCTCTTCTGTGATTCTGGTTACTACAGGTCTCTCTCAAATATTACAAAAGAATGCACACTAGTAACAGTAGCTTTCATGTCAAAGTTAATTGCTTTTTAGCTGGCCACTGGAAGTAGAAACCTGCTTATTCTACAGCAAGTTCCATTTTTCTCTGAAATCCAACTGGAAGCATCAGTCTCTAGTAGAATATGTTTGGAGATTCGGTTTGTCCCAATGAAGTTTGTTTCTGGAAGTGTGCAAATATGCCAAATTATAGTGAATCAGCCTGAGTCTATACATTTCAGATCTTTTTCCCCTGAAGTTACTTTATTTTTTCAAAGCATTTCTTTCCACTCATTCACTGACAATAAGTGTAGCAAATTATCCTGGTGGTGGTTGTTACTGTTGCTGATGTTTCCTCTCCAGTGATCTATCTTAACCTTACAATTTTAAAAGACAGCGAAGGTTATTGACAGTATGGTAGGATATCACAAATAAATAAAATTGCAAGAAGCTTTATTTGTTGTCGAGTTCAATCTCTGTGCTTTTATTTAGTTTTGCAAAGTCTGTATAATAAAACTTTTGAAACGAGAATTCTATAGAGTGAAAGTTTTGTCTCAAGGATTCATATCCTCCCCTTCTTCTCTGAGATCTTAGAGAGAAATAATATTCAGGATTAAGATGTACGGGATGAATATCCTCTCCCCTCGCAATTAGGATGACAAACACCCTCCCCTCTCTCCTCTCTACTGACCACTGATGATATGGTGGCCTCAAGTTGCGATAGTTCCTGTGTTCTAATTACTGCATACAAGAAGTCAATATCCGCTCTGCTAAGATTAATAACGCGGTTTTTGGCAGACACGCTGCACAATCCAAGCAGCCATTCTCAATCCAGTCAGTGAGTCAGGTCGGTCATAGGAGGGACCCATGCTAATGTGTGGCTTAGAGGAAAAGGAGCACAGCCATGCACTGGCAGGGCTTGCAAATGGTCAACAATTAACTCTCCAGGAAGGCCGGAGTGATTAGGGAGAAAGGGAACATTTTATAGTATTTTCTAATTTCTGTGCTGTATATACTCCCACCACAGCCTATTTCAAGATATCAACATGATGTTAATGGGTTCATGGAACAACTGACTCTTGTAAGCCAGTGTGAGCTGACTAGCACACCACTGGATACCAAATAATTCCCATCAATGCATGAAAAATGACCAATGTGGTAAGCGCTATAAAAAAAAGCTATGTTAGTTTAACAGTATTTTTGCTTGGCAGGGAAGTCGATAGAGGAGTAGCAGGTGCTGTTACCTGCCCCCTACACACTTACACACATCTGTGCGCATGCACACACACACAAACACACACACACATCCATATCACCATTTCATTATACGCTAATAACATTCTACTGCAAACACCTGAGACTTTCCACCTGAGGGCTTTCTCTCAGCCCACATGTGGGGCAGACCAGAAGTGCCAGGAAATTAATATCCCTGGGAGCAGTCCTCAGACAATGACAAATGGGAAGAGGAGGACAAACAGTCCAGTTTCATTGTCCCCAGATGAGACAACTGTGAAATGTGTTTCACACAATCTCTTCCAAGGCCCCAGAAGGCCTGCGCCTCAGGTGCCCACAGAAGTGACCCGCTCCGTAACGCTCCCTGGACATGGGCTTCCTTTCTGTTGTGGTATGCCTTGCACCCTCTCCTACAAGTTTTTCCCAGAATCATATCCCAAATAAACTATATGCAATCCAGATCCTTATGCGTGAGACTATTCTGTGGACGATAAGCCAAATACATTAATGCTTTCTAGAGAAATAATAGAGATAAAGAGGAAAAAACAGCAGGAGTCTTGTAGCAGAGTCAGGAGGAAAGGCTTCTCCAGGCAGAAGGAACAGTGTGAAAGGCACACGTCCGCATGCAGCCCCGCACATAAATACTACTGTATACACGACACGTGTGTTACGAAATGTCACTATGCTATGCAAAGTCATAAAGTGAAGGATAAAATGCTCAGAAATGTCACAAGTGGCATACAAAACTAGTAAGAGCCTACTAAAAGTGAAAGCGTGGGTTTACGTGTGGTACATGGTGACAAATACATAAACCATTTGTGGAAGTGGCTGTCAGAAAGATCATAATTCACATGCTTATTATTATTATGTGTGATGAGAACACTTAAAATTTACTCTCTTTGCAGGGTGCAAGAACAGAATACGTCATTATTAAATATAGTCACCATGTGGAGCAGTAGATGTTTTGAACTTAGGCTTCCTACATAACTGAAATTTTGTATCCTTTCACCACCTCCCCCAACTGCAGCCCTCAACCCCTGGTAAAGACAATGTATGCATATTTCAAAACAAAATATTGTACATGATTACCATATACATTCATATTTAAAAATGAATGAATAGTACAGAAACATAAAAAAAAAAAAAGAAAAGAAGAAACAGATTTCAGTTTGTGCCTGACTGGATACAGTGGAAGGAGGTTATCAAAATTTGAAATCTTTTGCAGACATAAATCCTGGGGCATGTTTTTCTGCTTTTGAGATACATATCCTTTGGGAAATGTGTTTTTAATAGAGACCCATTTTGTCAAAATTGAACGTTCAATCCAACAGATACCTTTTTCAATTAACCCCTGGTATCAACGCTAGAAATTTTGTTTGTGACTTTTTCATCTGCACTGAGGAGCTGAAGGCTTTGGGTATCATACCAGCGCTTGAAACCTTCAAACCAGCTACTAAAAAGAGACACTCCTGCAGAACCAGATGCTCTTATTTAAGGTGTTGATATATAGATAGTGCTGTCTTTGTGATTGTGAGGAACTTTGTTCCTGATTATTTTTTTCTTTCTTTGTATTTGGTCTTCAGTACACATGTTTAACAATCTTTTTCACTTCTTTTGTCTCTTTAGGCCATGCTCTTGCTGACTTCACAGCACCTGAAGTCACAGACTTTTATTCCCACATCCTTGTCTCTGACGGTCCACAATGTGGATTCCACGTAGCCTGTTGCTCGGGGTGTATCAACTGTTCTCTTTTCCTTCAATATGTAAAGCTTTTCTTCTGTTTGCGCTGTTGGTGATGTTGACCCAGGACATTTAAACATGTTTGGAGTGTTGAGTGAGTGGTTTTTTGGTTGTTTTGTTTTGTGTTTTGATATAGAAAAGTTCATAGATACTCAGAAAGAGCAAAATACATTATATAATATGTGCAGCAAATCAAGGTAGCTGGTTGACTGAGGAGTGCTATGGTTCGAATGTGGACACCAATATGTGTTGGAAACTTAATGCCCAACACAACAGTGTTGGAAGGTAGGGCCTAACAAGAGGCAGAGCCATCATGAATGGATCAACGTCCTTATTTAGAAAGTGGGTTAGTTATGGCAGGAACGGTTTTCTTGTGAAAGCAAGTCTGGCCCCTTCTTTCTCTCTGGCTCTGTCTGTGTTCTCCTGCCCTTCTACATTCCGCCACAAGACAACACAGCACGAAGGCCCTAGTCAGATGCAGGCCCCTTGATGTTGGACTTCCAAGCCTCCAGAACTGTAAGAAAGAAATCTCTGTTCATTATAAATTGCCCATTGTCCAGCATTATGTTACGTAACTCAAGATGGACTGACCCAGAAGTGCTATGTATATGCACATACGCATTTTTGTGTGTCCCCACATGGCTCAGATCAGCTTAGTACAGTCTTCTGAATTTACTTAGTGTTTCTCAAGGATGAAATTGAACATAAGTAAACACAAAATTTATGTCATATTCAAATTATTCCCTAATATATCAATGATGTTAAAATAAATCCACATTTTCAAAATAGGCATTGTAGCAGAACTGATGTGTGTGTATACGTATAATATAAAATAACACACTGATTACAGATTAAAGTGCTAATTACAGATCTAGGTCAACACAGTAAAGAAAACAATATGCCCCCTGATTTCTCTGCTAAAATATTCTGATCTCTTTTAATGCATTTATGTTGGGGAAGTATTTCTTTCTTTAAATGAGTACATAAGAAGAGCTATGCCTTTCATAGTCAACATTTTGGAATTATAAAAAGAGACTGGGGATAGAAACTAGAGCTATGGTCCCCTAGCCCCGCCAGCTTCAGACTGGTAGGAGTCGCGGCCTGTTAGCAACCAGGCTGCCCAGCAGGAGAGCAGCGGGGTGAGCAAGCAAAGCTTCCTCTGTATTTACAGCTACCCCATTGCCTGCATCACTGCCGAAGCTCTGCCTTCCATCAGATAAGCGGTGGCATTAGATTCTCATGGGAGCATGAACTCTACCGTAAACTGTGCATACGAAGGATCTATGTTGTACACTCCTTTTGAGAATCTAATGATGCCTGATGATCTGAGGTGGTGATGTAATGTGCTTCAATCATTCCAGCCGCCATCTAGTCCATGGAAAAATTGTCTTCCATGAAAATGATCCTTAGTTCCAAAGATTGAGGACCACTGAAATAGAGGAAATCAGAATATTAACTTCCCTAGTAAACACCATTCAATTTGTCCCAACGTGTAAACAGTGCTTGAATAGTGTCTTAGGGCAAGTTCCTGGAAACAGAACATGACATAGGAGATTCATGTTCATTGTTCATTAATAAATTAATGACTTATTAAAGGAGTCCTTTCAAGGAAAGACATGTAAGGAAGGAAAGAATGAAAGATGGGAAAGGGGAAGAGTCAAAAATAAATAAATAAAGATGTAGTTTGAGGTGAAGTCTAACTTCAGAATAACCTAGGATCTCTAGAGGATAAGTTGCATTAAAGATTTTTCCCCACCTTGAAGCAAGAGAGCTGGAGTTTTGAATCTCTGCCATGTCAGTGGCAGGTTAAGGAGGAGAGGAAGGATATCTCCAGGAAAGGCTTCCCAGTCACCCCAGAGCAGCTTTCTGAGAAAGTTGTGGAGGATGTGCCCTTGAAGCAGGACCTACAAGAGTAGGTGGATGGATACATCAGATAGATAAAAGGGATCCCCAGGTATCTGAACAGTGCACCAACAGTGTCTGAGGCAAAAGAGAGGCACTATTTTTGAGGACCATCTGTGAGAATCCAACACATTATTTTATGCAGATTCCCCCATCACCAATGGCCTTGTATGACAGACATTATTGACATCACCATCTTACAAACGACTCTGAGACTCTTCGTGTTTCAGCAGTGTGCCCACCATCACACCGAGTTAGCCTGAGAGTCCATCACAATGTCATTTTACCACATAGCTCATTGCCTTTTTCCACAGTAGTGTCATATTATGTGTTTGGTTTGTTTTCTCTCGAATTCTTTCTATTTGCTGGATGGATTTGCTTTTAACCATAGAAATCTTCTTTCGATGAAAGCTTACACAGAAGCCCACTCTGTAAAACGCGAAGGGAAGTGATCTCTCTTGCATCTCCATCTCATCCTGCCCACAGGGCACAAATGAGATGCTATCAGAAAATCACACTGTATTAGTCTCTGTTGACAAACAGTTCTCAATGTGTTTCCCCCATTGTCTAAGCACAGGCACTGAGAACTTTTATTCCGGACTATCTTTTCATACATAATTGTCTAGCAAACAGCCTCTGAGGCAGAGGGTGGATTTGGTTCCTGAACTGAAAGCCTCTGGGGCAAACTTTGGGCGGGTTTGCTGGCACACCACCACCACCCTCCCCACTTGCAGGAATGGATGTTTTCCTAAGCTCAGGCACCTCAGCTGAGACACAGGCCCACTGGGTGTGTAGCATTCACCCAGGCCCACGTCTGCCTTGACCCCTGGCACTGGGGGACAAGAGAACCACTGAGAACATGAAGCACATGCAGCCCATTGTGTTGCAAATAGTCAAGTCCTTTGCCTGAGACCCAGAAGTTTGTGTCTTCTGCTACCACATCTGAAACTGCAGCAAACTAACTTGTTAGTTTACGTGGAGGGTAAAAAGCTCAGTGCCCTCACGGTTCCTGGCATCCCCACCCGCCGTGCATATAGGTCACACTGAAGCAAAACACATTAATCAGCATTGCACTGTCTGGATTTCACCACATAATTCATTTAGGAAGTGGTGATCATTTTCCTCCAGGATATTCCAAACCAAGCTGGCAGCTGAGACAAACCCGAGAAAGGACCCAGGCCTTAGTCAGTCAGAATCATATTCAGGCATGCCAACAGCTCACTGATGTGCCATGGATGTTTCCAAATGAAACAGTTTGGAACAAAGCTGGCAGACATAATGGCCCTCTCAAAAGCTGTGAAGGGCATTTGGCCATTTAGGCAACTTATTGGAAGCAGTACGAGTTTCGATTTAACTTGATTGCCTGGTGTTTCTTCTCTGTGTGAGTTCCCTTTATAAAATCACTGCACAGTATGATTTTGAGAATTAGAAGAAACACAGATACTATAGGGTCTGTTACAAATATCAAGTCAGAGGAGCTTACAGTAGAAATTGCACTAAAGCTAGAAAAAGTTTCAATGAATGTAGAACACACAGAACATAGCCTATGTTAATATTCATTATATTCAATATCGAAAGCATTACACAATTGGATTCAATGCTTAATATTAGCATACATATCTATAACTCTGAAGAAATGCTGCCTTACTTAATACTAAAGATTTTAAAAAGTAAGTACATAATTATTTTCATTTTGTGGTATATGCAGCAAGTAAAAAAAATATTCATTACACTTGACAGAGATAATAATAACCAACATTTATGGACCATGTACAATACGCCTGGCTCTATGCTAAGCTTCTTACCTACGTGCTCTACTTCATTGTAATCACAACCAATGAGAAAGCTACTGTTATTTAGAACAGTTTGAAAATAAAGTAATTGCATCTGAGACATAGTAATAATGCAAGCTTCTCATGGTCATATAGCTAATAAGTGGCATGGTTGAAACTCAAATTCTTTAATTCCAGAATCTAATGTTTTAAGTACTTCTTCACAGGGCTTGGCACAAACAGCACATGCCAAATAAACTAATAAACTAGAGCTAAGGGAACCATTGATATTAATGTTGATGCTACCTGTGTGGAAGCATCTATGGGATAAAACAGGGGTGGGGAACATTTTCATATTGGAAAACCCCATTAATTTATGTAACCAAATAAGGCCATATTCAAGTAACTTTAATTATACTTAAAATGTATATTGTTTTGTAAACATGTAACTACTATGTACTCAATGATTTTTTAAAGATGAAAACTATTTGTTAATTTTAAAGTTAACTAACCTTTTAATAAGTTTATTGTATCTGTTTTTTGTTGGACGGCATATGAATATTTGGTTGTAGCCTAGAGGTCTGCAGTTTCAATTGATCCTATAGATGAGTATCAGCAATGTGTGACCTTATAAGCATCTTCATTTGGGTTAGGTAGGGAAACAAAGATTCACGGCAATGTGTGGTTGAAAGGCAAGAAAACATTTGGGGCCATAATGCCAAAGGCATGGGGTATTAAACTACATTTTTTATATTTCCATTAAATTTTTCTTAGCATTGAACAATAACTTTAAAATGTCATCTCCTGAGAGCTCAATCAACTCCATCTATAGTTCTTTAGATGCCTTGGTTATATCAGCTAGGTGAGGCTGACATGCTAATTTGAGTGTGATGTCACGATTCTCAAAGTAAGTGAGTCTTTTGTTGTTTTCTCCAATTAGCAGGTCTATAATAGCTGTGTATTCTTCAAATGATTCCCGTATATCACCCTGCTCTTCAATGACCTTTGCTAACTGGGGAAAACGTTAATCTGAAATTTCATTCTGAAGAAGAAGTGTTTTGAAAAAAAAAAAAAAATAGCTTAAAAAAAAATGCTTGTACTTTTTTGACCAAATGCTTGTGCCTACATAGACTTAGTTTTACCTGGCAAGGAAAGGTAAAATTTGACTTGACATGACACATGTATCACACAGAAATGCTGCATTGCTATAGAAATCTTTCAGTAATTCAATTTAACTATCTGTTCTCATAGAAATATAATCCAGGCTAACACCTAAATTATATTTGACACCTCCAGCTCTTGGGCTTAGGCGATTCTCTTGTCTCTGCAGTAGCCAGCACACTTTAGAATGAGACAGCAGATCCACACTGAATCCTTGAACTTTTGTGCAAGGAAACTAAAGATGCAATGTTGCTTTTGCAAAAATATAGTTAACAATACTTACAACTTGTTGCAAAATGACACTTTAAATGGTAGCTTTCCCACAGAGATTTTGCTGATGCAAGGTATAATAAAAAGAAATGAGAGCGTCTAATTCTGTTGGTACCTCTTTATTTTATCTGTGTAATGAACTCTTCATGTTTTCCTGTCATGGAAAGTGCACGGTCTGCACGTACTCATTAAATTTACCAAATTTAGTCAAACTTCATGATATTTACCTTGAAAGCTGTTGAAGATATTTATTCCCCACATTCTGTTCATGAAAGCACCCAACATGAGTAACTCTTCATAGGAAAAAAAAATCTGAATGATATTACGAGCTGAATGAATTAGAAAACCTGTGCTGAGTCAGCAGTATCAGTTGATTCATCCAAAACAATTAAATAATATATGTGTGTGTGTGTGTTTAGAAATATTGAGTGTAGTTCTATTGAGTTGAAGGCTAATTCCTGCTGCCAGTCAGTTATGGTTCTTCTTGAAAGAGACAGTTGTTTGTACTTGGAAACGTTATTGGAGTCTAAGTATCCTACAACTTTGACGATGCAATCTTTCAAAATTTCTACATTACTGAATGGCTTCCACTTTTCCTGGGAGAGATTATAAATTGTATAATCTCTTTATTCGTTTCTGGCTCTAACCTTCTGTGATTCTGTGCCATTTGTCCCTCTCCTATAAACTTCTCCTTCTTCTTCTTTTTTTAGGGACAGAGTCTCATTTTGTTGCCCTCAGTAGAGTGCTGTGATGTCACACTTCACAACCTCCAGCTCTTGGGCTTAGGAGATTCTCTTGCCTCAGCCTCCTGAGTAGCTGGGACTACAGGTGCCCACCACCATGCTTGGCTATTTTTTTGTTGCAGTTTGGCCAGGGCCGGGTTTGAACCCGCCACCCTTGGTATATGGGGCCGGCGCCCTACTCACTGAGCCACAGGCCCCACCCTAAGCTTCTTTATAATCTGCTTCAGTAGCGTCATTTCTAGGTCTTCATGCAGCTTGAAAGAATTCTTTACTTTTGTTTCTCTTTTAATCTCTGCAATACAAGCTTTCTGTCTCTTTCTCTAATTTAAAATATTTCTGGAGTTTATGTGGGTTATAATGCGGATAAACACTGAATTTCTTTAATGTTGATATCACAATATCACAGAGCAAGTAAATCATCATTTCTCTAGCAGAACAACAGGATATCCCAGTTCCCAATCCTTATTTAAAAAAAAAAAATCTTTTTTTCTTTTTTTTTAAACTCTTTTGTTTAATCTTTCACACATTTTTTCTGCATAAACCATTTACACATTTTCAAAGACACTCTTAATTGCAGATACTCTTTCTTGCGCATTTCCCATTTACAGCTCTCTTTTAAGGCAAAATCCCACACACATACCGTGTTTTTTGGAGCTTGGGAGACTTCCCTTTTTGTGGTGTCTTTGTACGCACGTTCTTACACACATACTCAGTCATTTCTGTAGAATACATTTTTAGAAATAAAAATCCTAGATACAAAGGTATGAAAAATGTTGAAGGTTCTATAACATGCATCACAAAATTATCTTTCAAAAAGCTTGCTCCCTGGTTGAGTTTTTCCACCAGCTTAGGAAAGTGCTCATTCCCCCTCCTTAGGTCAACTTGAATAGGCACTTGTAATTCCGTGGCCCTAATTCATTTCTGGGGAGCTGCTGCCTCCCAGCTTCCGTCAAGGTGATTCTGGGAACTCTGCTTCTACAGGACTGGGGCAAATGACCCAGCCAGGCCTGACCCAGGAAGCGCATATATCCAGCTAGATGCAGTGGCCCTGTCAGAGGCAAAATCTTGGAACAAGGCTTTTGCTTAAATCTCTAGAAATAGGCCCCTCCTCCACCCAATGATTTGAAATAAAAAGCAAATACAGAGACCAGAGCTGCAGGTACTACCTTGTCACTATGTGGAGCTTGAGACCAATGGCAACCATGGCCCTGAACAAATGGATAGAGACAAGTTGCCTACTGATGCCAACAATTAAATGCAATGTTCAAGTATTCCTGAAGCCAGAGTCATCATGGACTTCTCAGGCTCTAAACCAGTAAATTTCATTTGCACTCAAGCCATGTTGAACGAGGTTTTCTTTCTTTTTTTTAAATTTCGGAATATTATAGGGGTACACACATTTTGGTTAAAAAATCTTTTTTTTCATTCAGCATTCTCTTGGTCTTCCTTGACATGATGGGCTGTTGAGCTGACAGAATGTAAAAATACGGTTGAGCTGTGCAACTATTCCCAAATTCCACTCTAAACAGAAACACAGTGCACTGTTGTTGAAAGCTGGTAACAGACTGCTGTACTCAGACCACCATAAACTCTCACCAACCAGACTCTGGTGGTAGTGGCGCCAGTCAGGCAGGGGAAGTTAGAACCAAATCATGAGAACAGTAATCAGGCTAACTGATGTTCTAATTATAATGGTCAACCTAGGAGGATTATTGAAGCTTATTTTATTCTTTGGTATTTTAAATACATAGATTTTTTAAATAAAATAAAAATGCAAAAAAGGACAAAAGTGTATTAATAAAAGTAAAAGGATTTGTTCTAAAAATTTGCATTCTGTCAAAAGGGACATTTAAGGAACTAGTAGGCCTCGTGAAGCCTTAATGCTGTAGGTTCCCCACCACTGAGCTAAAATGTGTGCAGGTTACTTCTTTAGTTCAGATGCCCACCTTTAAAAGATAGGGGTATTCAGGCATGGTGGCTCACACCAGTAATCTTAGCAGTTTGGGAGGCCAAGGCCAGGAGTTTGAGACTAGCCTGGACAATACAGCAAGACCCTTATCTCTACAAAAAAATATTTAAAAATCAACCAGATGTGATGGCACATGCCTATAGTCCCAGCTACTTAAGAGGTTGAGGTGGGAGGATTGCCTGATCCAGACAATCAAGATTGCAGTGAACTATGATCATGTCCCTGCACTCCAATCCGGGGAACAGGGTTTCACTCTGTTATAAATTTTTAAAAAGTAAATAAAACAGGAGTAAATTTTATAATCTCTTCATGCATTTCCGGCTCTAATCTTCTGTGATTCTGTGCCATTTGTCCCTCTCCTATGTTGACGGGCGTGTCTGGGTCCTCATTTCATCACAGCCACAGAGCTTATTCACTCCGACAGAGGGTGGTTCAGCCACGCTCCCTTTGCTTCTGGGCAGGCCTCTGTTCCTATACCCTTCATCTGCTGTAACCCCAAAAGATGAAAATGAAGTACTCTTTTACAATTTTTCCAAAGGAGCTCTCCTTTCTTATGCTTTTGAAAGAGAACTTTTGGAACTGCTTTGGTGGATATTGTGGAGTATTTCTGAACAGATGGCGCATTGTCTTCAAGGAAAGGGTTGGCTTTGTTTATTTAGAGGCCACTTTGACCCTGACCACAAGGGGTTACCTGCTAAGTACACTATGGATGTTATTTCTAACACATGGAGAGTCGGCATGGTGACCCAGAAACATGAGGGAACCCCGGGGGAGTGGCTGTGAATAACTTTCTCTTTGGGGATTTTCATTTTTCATTATGTCTGACATTTTGAAGCTGAGGTTTTTAAGAAATACCAGTTTTAGAAGAGATCGGGGATATATTTCAAGGAAATATAGAGCAGTCACAAAAGAAAACACGTAGGGTAGAAAACCTGCCCATTTCAGATGGGAAATGGTGTATATGTAGTGTCTTTTATTTTCTTGGTTAGCCAAATGAAGTGTCAGTACATCATCCTCAGAACTTGCAGAAATAAACAACTAATCAAATTGCATTTGCCTTTTGTTTGTTTTGAAACATCTGTGATGTTAGCTGTCAGCCTAGTGTTTGATGTTTCCAACTGCAGAATACATCTGCGCACAGCAGAAAAATTTCAAAGTACTTCTCACTTTAGGTATTGAGATGAAATCTGTGCTATGTTACTAAAGCTGAAATATATTGCTCTGGCAATTTAGTTGTGATATTGTTTCCATCCTTCCCTAGATATGGATGTTCTAAAATTTGACAAATAGGAAGATGGTTACTTACCTTTAAAAAAAATCCATTCCTATCATAACAACTTCTTTTTATTGGGAGAATTTTATATATAATAAAAAGTTAAAACAATCTGTCTATACAGGGCACAGAAAATGTGGAGGTGACTACATCTATTGTTTTGTAAATTTATTCACTAAGTACTACCAGACTCCTGGCATTACAGTAGGAGCTGGGGAGAAGAGAAAGGTAGAAAAACCATGAGTCCTGCATTAAGGCAGAACTTCCCAGCTGATGTGCGGCAGATGGGGTACAGGGGTGCCATGAGATGTTGATCCCCTCGGTCTTCACCAGGACAGGAATGACAAGAGGTTGTGAGTCGTCCTAGCGGGTCACTTTCTTCTGAGTGTGTAGGCTTTTCTTTTTTTTACTATTTGGGATTCATTGAGGGTATAAAGAATTAGGTTACACTGATTGCATTTGTTAGATAAAGTGCCTCTTAGAATTGTGTCCCGCCCCCACTGGGTAGGCCTTTCTGGGGCTCTTGGGAGGCTGGCCTAGCTGACTTGTACCTGACTCTTCTCTGTCCTCCAGTCCAGTAAGTTGGCAGATCCAGTACACGTCACCTGGCACTGCCTCACCTGGCATGCTGCAGGTAGCCAAGGAGTTCCTCCACCACGCAAGCAACCAGGTCAATGGTCAACTGCTAATGCTGTTATTGTGCATCTGGAAACTGTATATGAGGAGCTACTGAAGAAGATTTGGTGTTTGAGGAACTCAAAGAATGTGGTGAGTACCTCAAGGTGTGGTCTGTTGGTGAGGAAAAGGTAGAAAGGTGAGGCAGAGATTTTTGTTAGAACTATCTCAGGAAGCAAGGCATAAACTGACTTCCTATATTTCTGCTGTGTTTTTTTTTATTCATACACTGTACACGTAGATATTTCCAGGGAATAGGTGATTATTTAATAGTTTCATATAATCAAATCAGCATAACTGGGATGCCCATCACTTTAAATATTTATCTTTTCTTTTTGCTAGAAACATTTGAATCATTGTCTTCTAGCTATTTTGAACAGTGCAATAGGTTAATTTTAACTAAAGTTACCCTACTGATCTATTTAACATTAGGTCTTATTTTTGTGTCTAACCATGTATTTGTTATTTCTGTGCATTTGCAGTCAGTGTGTTTTCTTTGTTGTTTCTTTTTTAAGTATACAAGCTAACTCCCAGATGACTGTTTTAATAACAGAGGCATACTCTGCCAACTACAGCCTCATAATTATTTTGAACTATTCAACATTGAAGAGTTCTATTAAATTCTAAGCTCATTCGTATGATGATAACTTGTTTCAACATTACATTTAACTATGATAGATAAGAAAAAGCAGTTAGATTCCTTAAATATAATGTCAATGCTGTAAATTTTGGAATTATCGTAAAAAAAATTAATTCGTTATCACTCGTGTGAACAAAGTTTCTCTCAAAATGACACTTTTCAAGAGTTTGAAAAGGTCAAGTAGTCATTTGAAGGAAAAATGTGATGTTAAAAAATTAAGAGTTAGAAATTTCACTTTTGGCAGAGGGATGTCACCCCCGCCCCCATTTCTCCAAGCACTCTGTACAACTGCTATGGACTAAATAACTGTGTCCCTCAAAATGGACATGTTGAAACCCTGAATGGTATTGGGAGACAGGGCCTTCAGGAGATAATAAGAGTCAAATGATGTCTTGAGGGTGGAGCCCCCATGATGGGATTAGTAGCCTTATAAGAAAAGACATGAGAGAGCTTGGTTCTTTACTGCTCTCTGCCATGTGATGATACAACAAGAAGATGCTACCAGAAAACAAGGAAGCAAACCCTCACCAGATACCTCATCTGTGAAAAATCAGTCTCTGCTCTTTACCCCACCCAGTCTATATACTCTGGCATAGCAGCCTGGAATAAGTAAGCTAACATCTAAAAACTCCAGACAGTGTGTCTAATACAAACAAACGAAGCTTCAGAAGATGGAGAGAAGTAGCCAGACTGACTACAGGCTATGGGACTTGAGAAACAGCACAGAACTCAGTTCCCTAATTTTTTGGCTCATATACTCCAGGTTTGGAGTTAAATAAGTTAGAAATGCAGAAATACCAAAAGGCACAGAAACAAAAAGCCTGAACGAAATCCTGCCCTCTCCCACCAGTGGACTAGAGAGGGAAATCCAAGCATGACGGAAACTTTTAGATAGTAAGCACTCCATTCCAACCACACACTGGTCAAAGCAAACATTGCACTGAACAAAGTTAAACAGTTAGTTATTCAAGACCATTGAATTAGAAGAGAGAAACTAAACTCAGCTCCATTCAACTTTAATCAAAAAGCAGGAGGAGCTTTTAAGTGCTGGGGTAAGCTAGTGGAAAAGTACCAGAGAATGTTGAAGAAAAGCTGGTGAAGGGGATGTGTGGAGCACATAGAATTATTCCTGAGTTTGCAAAAGCTCTTCTCCCTGGAATTAGTTCATCTGCACTTGCTAATTTGCTAGTTCTACTTTCCAACACACACTGGGGAATCTCCTTCCAAGAGAGATGGTTCCCATGTCACTAAGAAAGACATTCCTATATTGTAAAACTGGCAAATTGCTTTTTAAAAGATTTATATGTTGAAGAGAAAGAAAGGCATTAACAAGTTTACTAAAGTAAATGTTCAAGGAAAGGGAGGTCAGGAGCATAGAGGCAGAAAAATCTGTCTAAATTTCGTTCAAACCAAGAGAAATATTAAAGCTTTCTCAATCACATCGCAGAAGAAACGGTAGCCTGGCCACACCGTCGCCCATTCCAGCAATCGTCAGTTGGGAAGCCAAGACTTCCACCCCTAGAGAGCTGTGTAAAAATAATTAACACTTCTTCCCAGGTTGTGGCAGGGATGAGGACTGTCATCCACATCCAAAGGTGACAAAGCACTGCATGGTCTGTAGCTGAAGAAGCTAGAAATCCAGAAATGCCAAAAAGCGCAGGGTAAGTCTTAAATCAATGATCCAAGTTCCCACATCAAGAACCTAGAAAATAAAAAACAGAATAACTCCAAAGCAAGCAGAAGGAAAGAGACAATAAATTTAAGGACATCACTCAACTGAAAACAGGAAAACAATTGAAAAAAAAAAAACCAATGTAATAAAGAACTGCTCCTATGAAAAGATCAATAACGTTCACAAAGTTCTAGCAAGAGTGGCAGAGGAGAAAAGAGAGAGAAGATATAAATTGCCAATCTCAGGAAGGAAATAGGGACTGTAATTGCAAAGGTTGCACACATCAAAAGAATAGTACGGGGATAATACAAACAGCTCTTCACAACTATTGACCACTTAAGTGAAAGGAACCACTTCCTCACATTTGTTAAAACTCTCAACATAGAAATTTCCAGGACTAGATGGGTTCACTGGAGAATTATGTCAAACATTTAAAGAAGAAATAACAACACTTCCACACAATCTTATCCCCAAAATAGAAGAGGATGGACCATTTCCTGATTCGTTTTATAAAATCTAACACTACCTTGATACAAAAACTAGAAAAAGAAAGTATCAAACTAAACCAAACATCATAGACCAATGTTCTTTATGAATGTAACTTCAAAAATCCTTAACAAAATAAAATTCAAAAATATACTTAAAAATATTCATCATGATCAAATGGAGTTAATTCCAGGCATGCAGGACTACTTTAAAATCTACCAATATAATCCACCTATTAACAGGGTAAATGAGAAAACCACATGATCACAACATTTTGTGGAAGAAAACTGGATAAAACTAAATCCATTTATAATAGAAACTCTCAAAAGGTAACAGAAGAGACTTTCTTAATTTGAGTATCTACAAAAATACTCGACAAAAAGATCTACAAAAAACTGCACTATCATTACTTTTAATTGTGAAAAACTCCGTGCTTCCTCTAAGTGGAGAAACAATATAAGATGCACATTCTCACAACTCTTTTCAATATAGTCTAAAAATTCTAATCATAAGGCAAGAAAGGTAAATAAAAATACATATATTGGAAAGGAAAAAATAAACCTGTCTCTATATGCAGATGACATGATGGTCTGTGTAGAAAATCACAAGGGATGTATAAACAAAACCCCTCTAGAACTAACAAGCAAGCTCAGCAAGGGCATATGATATAAAACATCAAAAACAGTTGCATTCTTATGTATAAGCAGTGAACCTGTTGATACCAAAATTAAAAATACCAAAATGAAGCTACATAATCCACCAAAGGACTAGTAGCTAGAATATATAAAGAATTCTCAAAAAGCAACAGCAAAAACCATACAATCCAATCTAAAAAAAAATGAGTAAAAGACTTGAAGAGATGTTTCACTTATAAAATATTGTAAAAATGACAATGCAAAAAAAATATTGTGACATGATAAGCTGATGATGGTGGGGGGGATGATAACGACGATTGTGGAATGAACTGATGGCAAATATGCACAGACAAAGATGCCCAATCCCATACGCCACTATGGAAATACAAACTAAAACCATAACATGATACCACTAACCCAATTACCAAAATGGCTAAGTAAAAAGTGATAACAATATTACACGCTGGCAAGGATACGAACCGGATCCATCATACATTCCTGGTGAGAATGTAAAATGATGCAGCCACTCTGGAAACGGTTTGGCAGTATCTTCAAAAAATGATCATGCAACTACAATATAATCCAGGATATATCCTGAGTATTTTTCCCAGAGAAATGAAGACTTACGTGTACACAAAAACCTGTTGACCAATGTTACGCACTTTATTCATAACAGCTGAAATCTGGAAACAACACTGTGCATTTCAGTGGGCGAGTGGTTAAATAAACTGTGGTACATCCATACTGAGGAGTAACACCGAGCTGGGAACAGGAGCAAACTACTGATAATATGCAAGAACCCTTTTGGTGAAAAAAAAAATAATAATGCCATTCCCAAAAGGTGAAGTGCTGTATGATTCCATTTGCATAGCATTTTGGAAATTACAAAGTTATACAAATGAAGAACAGTATAGCGATGGCTAGTGATTCAAGAGAGGGTGGGAGAGGAGAGAAATGGTTTTGGCTACATGAAAAATCAACGTGATAGATTGTTCTGCATGTAGATTGTATCAGTATCAGGGTCCAAGTTGAGATATTGGACTTTAGCTTTAAAACAATTACTACTGGAGGAAGAATGGTAAAAAGGCATACATCTCCCTGTGTTATTTGCTAAATTGCACGTGAACCTATAATTATCTCCAAATAAAAGTACCATAATAGTTAATAGTTATTTAGTAGTTAGTTAATAGTTAATAGTTATTTAATAGTCATCATAATAGTTATTTTAAAACTTTCTTCACTTCTAAATTTTGCTTTGTCATCATAATTACATCATTAACCAAAACAATTTTTTTCACAAGCTCCGTCATACTTATGGTTTTATCTGAAGAGTCATAAAAATATTATAATATGTATAAATCTCATGAAATACTACTACAAGATGAATAACTGACTTAAAGGATTCACTTTAATGACACAATAAAAATAAAGCGTGAGTAACCATTTTTTTTTTAATAATCAGACTCTGTTAAAATTTTCGTGGTGCCTTTCAAACCTGCATAATAGCTACTGTTATCCTTATTGTTTTGATGACAAAACCAACTACTAAAAATTAATTAAATTCCCCAGGGATTGGTTTGATTGGTTAATTGGAGAAGAACTGGTTAATAAGTAGTTAATAAAGGTTAAAAATGCTTGGAGTTTTCAAAGGACAACTTTCAAAAACATGAAATCTTCTGATTTTAAATGTTAGCTACTATTACCTTATTTATTTAAACATGTTTGCACTTCATAAAGTCCAAAGAAAATCATGTCTGCACATAAGATTAGATCCCAGGCCAACAGTTCTTAACTTATGCAATAAACAATGTAAAGATCTTAGGTCAACCCTCAGGCCAACCATAGCTTACCTACAATCCCAAAGTCCAAAAAGCTCTCAAATCTGAAGAGATTTTTCATAAATTTGAGATAAATGCATTTGGCTGAAAAAGCATAATTAGGTTGATATGATCCAATTTTCAATCTTTGTTTCTTATCTCTTTTATTCCAGAAATATTAATGTGCTTGATTATAAGCACATTCTAGAGCAGAACTGCTGCCCTCTTGCTAGTCTTTACTGTACAGCAGCAGATTTGTGTTTCGGGTTACCTCTGAATCTGCCCTCCCCCTCAAACTCTGAGCCTAAGTTATAATTGCTCCAAAATAGCTTTGACTAAAGATTTGTGAACCTGCATTAGGAAAATAACTGGTACCACTGTGAAAGATTGATGCCCTTTACTGAATCATTCAATTATCTGCCTAGAATGGTATGATTGCTGGAATGAAACTGTATGACTCCATTTACATAACGTTCTTCCTCAGGTAGTAACATGTTGTAAAGCCAAAGTCCAGTCAAGTCTTTCCTCTGACTACACCTCTATTCATTTACCAAATCTTTGTTTAAAAAGTATATATTTATTGAACCTTTTCTACCTGTCAGACACTGTACAGGGCACTGGAGATGATGAAATGAATATGAATCTCTGTTTCATCAAAAACTAATGGGAGGGGGAGGTCAGTCATGCAAACACACACTTAAAATACTCCAAATAGATAATATATGAGGGCATGTGCAAATAGCTAGCCTTTTGGGGATTCTTTTATAAAACAATGACCTGTAGTATTAATTTGGATAAAAATAGAGCCAGCCAAATCACTAGTAAAGAATGTAGCTGAGAAATGAGAACAAATTTCACGAATTATTAGATAGAAATTAAAATGACTGTGTCAGGAGGGTGCCAACTAAGCTGGAACAGGAGGAAGCCAGAGGCAGGAGATTTGTTAGGGGCAGAGCACAATGAGAAGAAAGAGGCTGGAGTACAGGATAGGAAAAGATTCTCCTTTCAAGTAGATTAGAACTTAGTAGCTTATAAAATGACTTTTGTATTAGAAGTTCCTAATATAGTAAAATCTTATTAATTCAGTCTAAAATGGGATTAGGTTGGTTAACCTTTCTGAATTTTTCTCTCTAAGGTATTAATGGTGAAAAAAATTATGCAGTCATTAGATCTTCAGAGGCTGACAGAGTTTAAGCAATTTTGACCCCAAAACACATGACCTAGAATACAAGGTACTAATTAAATGCTCGCTGAATACACTCCTATCTCTACGCTCGGGATCTATACATTCTGTGGTTTTCCTGTCACCTTCCCATATGTGATGCGGGGACTGTTCATCTGGCTTGAGTTGTAGCAGCCAGAAATGATGTTTAATGGTGCCATAAAGTATCGTGGCATCAGTATATCCACACTGTATAAAAATCCAGCTTTATCTTGTTCCCGTATGGAGTCACTTTTCCTGTAAAATATCCACTGCCACCACTTAAAGCAAAAGGCTAATGGCATAGAATGGAGACGATCACCCAGGAAACTCAAAACACATGCGTTAGAGAGCAGTAAAAAAGCTATTTTCAGTGTCCAAGGCAATTGACATCATCCCTGCATTCTGCAACTTTATTTTCAACCACGTTGTGAATTGTCTTTGTTTCTCTAGAGCACTCAGCAGAAAAGGCTCACTTCTAAATGTTAGGAACAGATACTGAGATTAAGAAACCTCACATAAAGAAAGGTTTCTAGACATAGAAGTTGTCTTGAAAACTAGTGTTGCCTCAATTTCCACTCCCTGCCAAATGGAAGGAAGGAAGGAAGGAGAAATCTTTATGGACTAATCAAATTAGTAAAGCCACTGTAAACAATTTTGTGTACTTGAACCAAACTGATTACAGTTATTTGAGGTTTAAAAAAAATCTCATTTAAAATAAAAGAAGGGGAGTTTATTTAAGAGCCTATAAGAGCCTTTGCATCTGGAAATGTACAAGTCAGGAAGGTCATTTCAGGGAAAGATCTTAATCTACCTCCATCCCCCATTCACTGGTCAGATACCTTGCCATAAATAATTGCAATCAAGGCATCTGTTCTTTTGTTTGTTTGTTTGTTTACTTAAAACTGATTTCTCCTATTATCCTTTGTCTTTTTAAAATATATTTTTTGTTGAATCTTTGCCCTCCACCACAGTGAGGCATTAGCAGGGGAAAAAGAAAGCAAATTAAACAAACAAACAAAAAAAAAAAAACTCTTCATGTCTTTCAAACAGAGGGACTATATTCAAGCTATTTACTTATAGGTGTTGGAAAAACAAATGAGCCGAAAAAGATGACAAAGGGACCCAGAGTTTAGCAAGAACAAGAAACTGCAAATAACAGCAGAAATTGGTGACCAAGAATCTAGAGGCCAGGTGCATTCTGGAAATGAGAAATCTATCAATGCACTTGTCTCCCATTATCTTTAGTTTTGCTTTCCATGACTTCAGTTACCTACCCAAGGACAATGTGGTTCAAAAATATTAAATAGAAAATTTCCAAAGTAAACAATTTATAAGTTTTAATTTGCACACCATTTATGAATGTCGTGATGAATCTCCCACCATTTCACTCTGCCCCACCCAGGATGTGAATCAGCCCTTTTGCAGCATACCCGCATTGTCTATGCCACCCACTTGTAAGTCACTTGGCAGCCTCCATGATAAGACAGACTGTTGTAGTACCACTGTGTTCATATTCATTGAACCTTTCTTTTACTTTATAATGGCCCAACCCATCAAACTGGCAATTCAGATATGCTAAAGAGAAGCTGTCAGTGCTTTCTTTAAATAAAAAAGGGAAAGTTCTTGACTTAAGTGGGAAAAAATTGTATGATGAGGCTACGAAGGTCTTTGGTGGCAAGAAATCTTCTGCCTATGAAATTACGAAGAAGAAAAAAGAAATTTATGCTTTGTTTGCATTGTACCTCAAACTGCATAAAGTTATGGCCACGGTACATGGTAAGTGTTCAATTAAGATGAAAAAGGCATTAAATCTGTGGGTGGAAGACATGAGCAAAAATGTGTTCGGATTGATGGCAATTGGGTTTGGTATTATTTAAAGGTTCAGGGGCTGTTGAAAGGTGCTTCGCATAGATAAAGGGAGACTCCTGTACCTTGAAGGGAAAGGTTTTCCAGTGAGAGAGAACCAAGAAAGACACTTGATCACTCTGGAGAGGATGCCAGAGTCAGAGGGAGAGGAAGGAGAAACATTCCCATCATGCGCTTCTCTGCCAGGGCCCCTCATTGTCCAAAGCCAGCTGAAAAAGCCAGGATGCCAAATAAATGCACTTGCCTGTGACCAAAAAATAAAGCAAGAGAAAGGAAGGCAATGACACTGACAGCCCCGATCTGCAGCCCTTCAGACTGTGTTCTCTCAACCACCAGCACCCGACCACAAAATGTCGGGCAAATCTACTTGATAATATCCTATGTCAATCCTCTAGTTCTTCATTCATAAAAGACATAATATTGGTGAGTTTCATTCCATTGCATCTTTTTTTCTTGCATATTTGTGCTGTCCTTGTCAAAAAGCCATTGCATTGTGTTAGGTAACTCTGGGAAGTTTAGGTAACTCGCGGAACTGCTGCAAACAAGGTTAGAGCTTGTCACTCCCGAGAATTTCCTAACCAGCACTGTTGACGTTGCTCTTTATGCTAAAAGTTACCCACCCTGGAGAAGGGGAAAGCCATCAATCAGGCTTTGCTACAAAGTTCTCTGAGATTAAGCCAAACACTGACCTCAAACAATGAGGGCGTTTCCTGGAACTCCCTGGTTCTGAGGACCTTTGAGTTTGAGAGAAAAATGCTTTTGTTCCTGTGTTCCTTTTTATCATCATAATACTTAATAATGAGAGTAAACTTCTCAGGAAATTCTTCTCTTATACAACTCTGCTTCTCTTCTCTAATTCTTTTTCCTAGAACTCCCTCATTCTTAAACTCTAAATTCTCATCCTCAAAATTTCAAAATTGTTTTCTTTCGCTCTTTCTTCTTCTCCTTCTCTTTCTCTTTCTCTCTCCTGTTTCAACAGGAACAAAAATCTCACTCGTCCAAATTCTTTACAACATAGACAATTTTCCCCCAGCCCATTGGTTGGGGTGAGGGAATCCCTTTTGTCTTCCAACCAATGGACCATTGTTCTCCTTTCTCATTAAAACTCATCCTATCACCTCTAAGCAACTGCCCCTCATTCCCTATAATTTGCTTAAGGCCATATGAGCAGAATCCCAATCAATCCCCACAAACAACCTCTTAGGCTACCCCCTGTTAATTTTGATCTCTGTGACTGTGACCTACCCTATTCCAAATATGGTCTTAATAGTCAATCACTTCTCATTCTTTTCCACCCTGCAGACTCACTCCCTCCTCCTTGTAGACGCTCTACGTTTGCACTTACCTGCTTGTGTATGCATCTTTTAGTTCCTTGAGGAAAAGAACTGTATCTTACTTGTTGCTGTATTCCAGAGCCAAGTAGCATTCCCAGCTCAGGGTAGGAACTCCATACTGATGTGGGCTGGAAACTTCTCTCATTACATTAACAGAATAAATAGATCAGGTAAGCAGATATAAGAGTTCCTTCACAAGGCTAATTTTTTTTATATATATAGATAACAGCTTATCCTCAAGAAAAAAAATGTTCAGCATTAATTGTTTCTTTCTTTGTAAAAGTGAAATGAATACTTCCTTTGGACACAGAGAAACTGATATTACATTAGGCAATAAAATGAAAATATTTCAAACACAAGAGAAAAAAAGTGACTGGATTTGCTTAGCATTCACTTGCTAGAAGGTGCTTTCCAACCATTTTATAAGGTTGAAATTGAAAATAACAGCAGCTTCATGTAATCTATTAGGTGTCCATATCTTCCCCTTGTAAACATTGAATGTAGCTTATGTTACTTGTGTGGATGGTGTGTGGGTAGCACTAAGCCACTGCACAGATTGTTTGGCTCTGGGGCATCTGTCGAAAAACAATGCAAGCTGAATAGCTACTGTGAATCCCCGCTGAGCACAATGTACTTGGAGTTTCCACTCAAGGTGCTTGTCAAGGGTCACTGACACTTTGGCAAGAATATTGTAACAATAATAACTCTTCTGAATAAAAATACAAGGAAAAGGGGGAGTTCTAAGAATTGGAGATGGTACTTCTTCCTCAGTGTGTGTGGGTTTCGTTTTTGAAGGGTGGGAGAAGGCATCAGTACATCTTCTCTTATTTTTGCTTTCCCTACCCAATAAATCAGGTCCAAAGTCACATCTAAGAAGAAATCAATTTCCATTTATTAAGGTATTTATATATCAATGTGCTATTTCATTCATGCCTTAACAACCACCCCATGAAATAGACACAATTATTATCTTACTCCCCTTTACAGATGAAGGTGCAAAAGTTAAGAATATGGCCTGAAGGCCATAAAGTAGCAGGTCTTGGAACCAGAATTTGACAGCAGGCTACCTGCCTGCTCTTTATCATTAAGCTATACTATCGCATGGAAGAGATATCTGTAGAATTTGCTCATTGTGACATTAAGTCCATCCACCTTTGTTCCTTTCTATGGAGATGTCCATTAAAAGATGGATGTTGAGAAATTACTTAAAGAGTACAATGTTCATTACTTGGATGATGGATACCCTAAAAGCCCAGACTTTACTAAGTAATCCATATGTGTAATAAAATTTTTTAATGTATACAAAATTTCTTAAAAGTTGCCCTGTTATAAAACAATGTATTTCTCTTGCCCTGCAGCAGTATAAGGCCAGAATCTATTTATGCCACACCTGCTTTTTGTAGCATTGAATGTGCCCGGTTGGACACTCCATTCAGATAATATGTTCAAACTTTCCTTTCTGGCTGTCTAAGCCATCTCAACATGAAGCTATACATACTCAGCATATCTGGAGGTATATTAATGCTGCAGTGAAACCCATCTATGTTCCCTGGGCCCAGGACAGACTCAGACACGCAGTATTTTCTCAAGATAAGGTACTTATCTGAACGCATTAATCCTCTCCTTCCAAGATTAAAGAAAAAAGATATCACTGCTCAACTCTGGCAAAATGCTGTGCTCCTTGACATTCTGAGATAATTTTCTAACCTCTGATTTAACTTGCGAGGGATTAACAGCAATTAGAATTTGAAAAATAATTAGTGTTCTGCATTTTTAACTTGAACCATCTTGTGTGAAATATTCTGCTCACAACTGATTCATTTAAACAAAGTTGTCAATTCTATTTTTTTCTCTCTCCTAAAGCAATCTTAATGCCCAGTTGTAAAGTAGGCCTTTCATTTATTTATTTTTAACTAGGACCCTCAGAGAATCAACACGCTTCCAGTGTATTTTATCTAATATCAATGATATACAAAGTCCCTTTCAAACATGACTTTCCAAGAGACTTTATAATCAACAACACAAACTTTGTTCCATAAAAATATCGAGTATGGGAACTCTAAGCACTATTTGAGAACTGGCAATGGCAACCATTGGGAATGAATAGCTATTATTCTCTAAGCACGATACTGGGTCCTTTAAAAGCAATATCTTGGTTGTTTAGTCCTCACAAATATTCTGGAGCCCAGATATTTAAATTATCAAAGCCTTTAATTACATACTCTATGCCTATACATTCACCAAAAGGCCTGAATAAAATATTCTCATTTTACACCTCCATCTGAGACCATCTTTCCAAAATTCCATCTCATGAGACATGTATTTCCTGATGAACTTTTTAGCTCTTTTGCTCTAGATCCAAATTTTAAGTTGTCTTCCAACTTGAAGTTATGGTTTTATTCTCCTCACTCCACACTTTCAAAACTCCCTCATCACTCCTTTATTCATATAATATCTGATTCTATACTCTGCATCAACACTATGCTAGTTACTTGGAACACAGAGATGCAAAAACACACACATGCTCACTTTACTCTTGGAACTTACAGTGTAATGAGAGACATGTAGTATTCAAGGTACCACAAAAATAAGAATAAAATTGCAGTTCAGTTCTATTTACTGCTATAATAGAGAAGGATATGATGAAATTAGAGCACGTTGAAAAATCTTGAATTTCCCTTTTCAGTATTGATGGACTAACTTGCAGGAGATAAATCTCTCTGCAGACATGAGAGCTATCAAAGCACCAAGCCTTGAGATGCCAAAACCCTGGAGAGATAAAAAACTCAATAAAGTAAGCCCAAATCTGACTCAGTTCCCCCCATCCTCTAAGTTTCTCCTAATTTATATGGACACCAGTCAAGAAAAGATTAGCAGAAATCAGAGCCCAAGAGAGGGAAGGATTGGGAGAGCAGCCTCATAGAGATAAGGATATTAAAAGCTGGTGTAGAGGTTTCACCAAAGGATAGAGGCTTAAAATATTCCAGACTTTTAGTTGAGAACCCTAAATGACTATACCCTAGAAATATAGATGACTTGTAAGAAGTTCAAGCCCTATAGAGATTGTAATTCTGCTCAGAAACAGATCAGTTTTCACTGAACTGTGGCAATCTACTCCTACTTTTTCCAAAAACTAAAGTCTTATGGAACCTCTTCAATTTTTTTAAGGTCAATGACGATCATTCAATTAAATAAAATAGAAATCACCAAAAAGAGGACTAAAAGAAAAAAAGACTATGGCAATAGACTCACGGGTGATCTAGATATTAGAGTTATTAGACAAAGACTTAAAATAGCTAATTAACATCTTCAAAAAGAGAAAACAAGATGAATAATATCATCTGAGAGCTGGAATCTGAGAAGAATCAAATGAAAATTCTAGATGCTGGACATATAATTATTTAACTTAAGAATTCAGTACAATGGGTTTAACAGTAGATTGGACATAGATGAAAAGACGATTAGTAATATGCTAGATAAGTCAGTGAAACTACTCAGTCTTAAGAAAGGGAAAAAAGAATGAAATGTTAATAAAATAGAATAAAGAAGCATGAAGGAGACTAGTGCAAGTGTACAGCGCTAAAAGAGAGAGAGAATGTGAGAAGTACTTTTTAAATAAATAATGGCCAGGAGTTTTCCAAATTCAGAATGATATGAAGCAACAGATTTCAAGCCCTAGAAATCTCAAGCAGCACAAACACAGAGAAAAACATAACTAACGCATCTCTGCAAAACTTATAGGAACAAATATAAAGAGAAAATGTTAATATTTTTTTTGTAAAGGGAAAAACTAATAACTTTAGTTCTCTGCAGAAATATTGGTAATATTTTTAAGTTGAAAGAAAACATAACTATTCATAGTAACTAAAATTTGGAAGTAACTCAAATGTCCATCAATAAAAGAATAAATGCATTATAGTATTTTCTTACATACCCCATAAACAATTACAATAAATTAGTGCTATAAACAGCAACATGCATAAATTTCAAAAACAAAATGTTGATACAAAAAAAAAGTAAAAATTAGTACATAATGCATGATTTCATTTATATTAAGTTCAAAATGAGACAAAACTAATCTTTGGTGTTAGAAACCAGGAAAGAAGTTATCACTGGAGAGGAAGAGTTAGTGACTGGGGGGAACCAGCAAGAGTAATTCTGAAGTATTGGAATATTCTCTATTGATCTGGGTGGAGTTCTGGCTGGAATTCTTTTTCAAAATTAAATTCAGTGACTCGATTAACATAGAAAAACAAATAATGAAGTTTTTAAAAAGTCTTCTTATATTGAACTCTACTCCTCTATCAGTGACAAATAAGATGTATAGGTTTCATACTCATGATGAGCAAGACATGGTTTCAATGAATTCCTCCAATGTATAATAACTTACCACCCAAAAGATAGCACTTCCAGGGAAACCTGAAATGCCACCAATGACACATTCTAATATAAATTGTGCAAACATACCTGTAAAAAGTCTCAAGGTCTAATGCCAATTAGGACAGTTTTCACGCTCCTCCCTTACTCTTCCATCTGCTATTACCTTTCGCTCTGATTACTGCTGAACATAATGAGGAATTACAAATTAAACTCCTGGGTTCTGAAGCCAACCGACATTACGCAAGTTTATCTCTGGAGGAAACGTATCCCTCAAATTCGAAGGCAAACTTTCTCTTTGTTAAGTCACAATGAACTGAATACAGTGGAAATTACACGGCATCTATATTACCACAGAACCTATTTCTAAAAAAGGAAAGAAGGAACTTTATTCTTTAGCAAGAAAATATGTATTTTAATTAAATAGGAAATTTCCCATTATTATACTTGAAGCTAGCTCTTGCTTAAGAAATGTTGGAGGATTTCTTACATCAAATATGTTAGAATATAAAGCTGGAAAGGTAGCTCCTACCAAATCATATGATTTTGGGTTATGTTTAAAATATAGGTATGCATATGTAACATCTATCCATGAGGCTATCTTGAAAACAAAACAAAACAAGCAAACACAACAAAGAAAACTAACAAGCCCTCTTTGATCACACAATCACTGTGGTATAAGGAAAGGTCCTCGGAAAGAGTGTTCCCATCATGTCTACAAAGAGCCCTGGGCCCAGGGAACTGAAGCCCTGTAAATGAGAACATGGCTTTGCTTCCTATGCTGAAAACTAAACATCTCTTTATAGCCAAAATAAGCAACAAGGACTTATGTTGACCCCAATGCTCTATTTCTTGACTAAAATGGAGTTTGGTCTTCTAGCATCTTTTGACTGTGTTTGAATTCCAACCAAAAGCTAATGTCAGTAAACTTCTTTCATTTAAATTATTGAAGAAATAATTACTTGTCACACTCTTCTGCTGATAGAGAAGTACAGCTGATGGTGTAAAAAAAGATTCATGAAAAGAAAGTCAGTAATCATTTAGCCTGTGGCATGCAACCAGTTAAAAGCTGATCACTGCTGGGTCATCCCTCCAGCAGCATTTCTATGAACAGACAGTCCCAAGTCTGATGACCAAGTAGCAGGAGCAGATAAGAAATGACCTGGGAGGCCAAGGAAGCGGGTCTGGACCACCCTGATTACAGTTAACTTACTATGTCAACCCTGTTCCAACAATGCCCTTTCAGTTAAATGTAATAAATCTCTTTAAGCAACAGGGAATCTGTATGGTTACTTTTGCTTTGGGCAATGAAAAACATTGCCTAAAATGAGGAAAGCAATTCCAAAGGAATTTTCAAATTGCCACCTGCTGAGACAAAGTTATAAATCAAAATGTGAACACCCATTTTGATACATGTTGATCTTGGAAGTGATTTTCACTCATTTGCATTATCGTCCTTAGAAAATTCCCTATAATGTGCAATTCCCTTTCTAGCCCTCATCCAATGATTAGAAAAGAAACATAAGAATGTATACAGCTATCATTTAATAAAAAAAGAAAGAAAGAAAGAAAGAAAAGAAACATAAAAAATAACAAAGGTAACACTGTCACTAATGAACCGTTTAAAATATTTTAAGTGATTTTTAAACTTGAAACATTGCCTGAATGTTCTATACGAGATACTCTTCCTTTTTCTCAGATTTGGGACAGTGAGAAATTTAGTGCACACATGGAACATTTGTCAAACAGGTGACACCTGTAGATCAGGATTGAGTATGGTTTCACCCAGATAAAACACATCTGAGCCAGGACATTTCTGAACTTCTCACGGAAATTGCAAACCTATAATTTGTATCTCATGCTCCATCATCTAATAGTATTACTTGGTCAATTTGAACAGGTGTTCAGTAGTGATAACTAACATTCACTTAGTGGTTCTCAATCTGGGTGAAAATATGTGTGTAGGTGGGTGTGTGTGCACTTGCCTGCATGCAAGTGTTATTTAAATTCCAAAACAATGCAAAGTACATCTTTTTACCCTCCCATTTTACAGATGAAGAAATTGGGAATTTCAGTAGTAATCAGATACCTAAAAGTGGTATCAGCTCCAGAATTTTATCTCATGTCTATATTCTTGGAAATTTACACTCTTCCTCAGTCTGTCATCATCTTCACTGCCGAGAAATGTTTATAGTATCCATTTATGTAAATCAATTAGATCAGTCTCCCTGATTAAGAGCATTAGTACAGTTGGTCCTTCATATCCACAGATGTAGATCCCTTTGATTCAGAAGGCCCACTAAGGGACTTGAGCATGCAGGGATTTTAGTATCTGCAGACCAGAAGGAGAGAGGATCCTAGAATCAATGGCCCGAGGATAAGAGAAGTAGTAGACAACTGTAGTAGCCTTTCTAAACTTAGACAATTTGATCTCAAATTACAGCTTAATCTTCCCTCTCTGCTAAGACAGGACTTCTCAACCTTAACACTACTGGTATTTGGGGCCAGATAATTTTTAAGGGGTAGGCGGTGGGCTGCCCTATACATTTTGGAATACTTATGTAAATCTCTGGCTTCTACCTACTAAATACCAGTTGCACTCCCCCAAAGTGTGACAATCAAAAACGTCTCTAGACTTTGCTGTATTCCTTTGGAAACAAAATTGCCTCCAGTTGAGAACCACTGGCCTAAGGAATCTAAACACAGAGACACCCAACTGCTTGTATCTAGCTATAAGTGGGTTTTGTTATTTTATATACCAATAACCCATAAAAAGTTGTCAACTTGTCTTATTTTCCTCCTCTGGATCATTTCTCCCTCCACCTCCCCCAATTAATACACTGTTTAAAATCTTGAAGACCCTTGTGCTATACATCCGGACTACACATGCTCTTTCTACCTAAATAAAACTCCACTGGAAGATTGTCTCAGGCCAGATTCTATAAAAGCAGAAGCTAGGGCACATGCTATGTGCTAAAATATTATTAGGGAGAGTAACTTTTGGAAAAGCACAAATAAGGTGAAGCAGAAATTAAGCGGGAAGAAGAGCAGGAACACACACTGGAATCCGCTCCCTAGCTATCTGACCGGTTACAGCCTTATAAAAGTGAGGCTGATTGCTCAGTGTCATGGGATGTTTTTCAATATCTGTGTAGACTTTTTTTAAATTGTCATTATTGGAAGATGAATAGAAAAGAATGTTTCCATGGATTATCATCTCCCATTGTCCAAAATTGTCCCTATCAGATGTCACCTGTGCTACACTTCTGGGTTATTCTGCTCAGACCTTTTGTAGCAACTCTTCTGAGGAGTTGCCAGGAAAGCTGAACTCCTAAACAATGGAAGTATTCATCTATCAAGCCAGAATATATGAGATAATCTATGGCTAATCTCCATCTGGCTATCTGCAGCTTAGAGATCCATGGGCCCCAGTGGGCCAGCCAGGGCCCCTATATAGGCATTAATCCTCGTGCACCACAAGGAAACCTACAGGATGTATGTTAAATGCATGAGAAATGATGCTGTCATATTATACTGTCATGGGCATTATCATGATTCCAGAAGGCTCTTCACCATGTGGTTTATTTGAAAGGAAAAGATCCTAGCAGATTGAAGAGAATAAGGATTATTCAAAGCCTAGGGATCTCTTTTAGAGAAGGGTTTCTCTTAGCCTCTTAGGAATAAGTTACCACTTTCCTGAATATATCAAAGCAAAGGTTAGAAATTATCTGCAGCCCTAGCTGTGTTTGATCAAATAATTAGAGCTTATGTATGTTTACAAATTATATGAGATCATTTTGAACTTTAAGTCACAGTTCACTTTAAGCCAGTGTTCAGGAATATCATCACATATATGCACACCTATATTCTCAGACATCTGATAGAAACTGGCTTCTTCCTCCCTAGGGGGCCTTACCACATCACAATGCACATTCCCAAGAGCTTATGAAGGAAGACACAGCCCCCATCAGAAAATGATGGCAGAATTCAGCCCTTCCTGCAAAGATGACAAAAAGCTGCCCTTTACTCCATTCTGTCACTGTAACAGTCATAGAAAACATGAAAAAGGTTGAATGTGGCTGGGATCCAATAAAACTTTATTTAAAAAATAGTCCATGGGTTTTGGTTTGCTGACCCCTTGACTCATTAAAGCTGCAGCATAGTTACACCAAAATAGAAGCTTCTTTCTATCTCTTATTTGTAACAGAGTGGAAAACAAACCCCCTTCTGCTTCTAATATCATGCCATTCTTTCTCTGCCATTAAAATTTTATTTTGACTTTATAACTCTTTAACCGCATGAAACATTTACATAAAATAGTAAAGTATAGTGATGTATTCATTATTTTTTATTACCTAGAGTATGAGTGAAAATGAAATGTACTCACTAGCTGCCCTAGTCAACTGATAAAATTATATGTCCTCCATTCATTGATCAGTATATAAACAATATAAGAAATATACATTCTGTTATTTTATAAGGATAATATGTGAAACTCATAATTACTTATAACATTAAATCCCAACTCATTCTGCAAGAGACATGAACCAAGCAACTAACTGAAAAATCATATACTAGGCATAATATAATTTTCAGGATTATGTTCTGTGTGCACATTAAATAAAGTGAAAACAAGCCATGAAATTTAGCATGGAGGGAACACTCTCATACAAGTCAAACTGAGTATCTAAATATTCCCCATTCCAATATAATAAGTAAGGTAGATATTTGTCTGGAGGGAAAAATAGAATGCTTAAAGTACCACTAAAACAGGGTTTTACAAATATGTGGTTGTAAAGTATGTGTTTGTACATGTACAGTCATACATGTATATACTCACATACACGTGTACTCACTAATACCTATGCACATATATGTATGTGTGTATATTGTATACACATACACTCACATACATACAGACATTCATATTTTTGAAGCCCAATGATTTAATCTTATCTAGGTTTAGGCACCGTCAAAGACAAAAGAAAAAAAGAAGAGAGCTTTAAACATCATCCTCTACCTTAGAAAATAAGGTTAACAACTAGATTCCTCCCCAAAGATGGATACCTGCAACTAAGCCATCTTGATGCAGAACAAGTCTACAGTCAAACATCTTCTCCATCCCTGCTACCATAGCCTGCTTCAAGCTCTCCTAGTCTCTCCCATCAAGAAATAACTCTTTTCCTGGCTGGAAATCCCTTTTTAGTTTACTACTCTTTTGAGACTTTCTTCATTATTGTTTTTATTTCAATTTATGTAGGCTTCAGATCATATTGGTCATTAGACATGCAATAGTTCAATCACTTTTTAAAAATGTATAGTTTTCAAGAGCAAACACATTTTCTACTATTCTATCATGACTTTGGAGATATTTATAAGTATTCTGAGAAATCAAA
>CAUYQV010074270.1:0-10502 GCA_963574575.1 Galagoides demidoff | reverse complement strand
CACAATCCGAAACACTTCCATCAAACTGGTTAACATAGCCTTCATGTCATTTTCTTAGTTATTATTTTAAAACGTTCACATTCTACTCTTAGAAAGATTCACTTGTACCCTTGTAAGATAAACCTCAGAAGTGATCCCTCCCATCCCCCTCCCTCCACCCATTCCTCCCTCCCCGTATTCTTAGGCTGTTATTAGGTTATAGCCTTCATATAAAAAGTATAAATTAATTTCATAATAGGGGTTTGTACATTGGATACTTTTTCTTCCATTCTTGTGATACTTTGCTAAGAAGAACATTTTCCAGCTCCATCCAGAAATACATTCTTCTTAGGAAAGTATCTCAAGAATGGAAGAAAACCCCCAATGTACTGAATATAATTATGAAACAATATATAAATACATACTCATATGAATGAGAAAACACAAATAAAGTCTAGCGAGGGGCAGGGAAGAGGAAGGAGAAGGGGGGGAGGGTGACTGGTGGGAGGAGGGAGGGCATTTGGTGGGATCTCACCTAATGTGCACACTACAATGGTATCAAAGTAAGAATAAATTTTAAATGTCTTGCCACAACAAGTAAGTGAGGTGATGGTTATGTTAATCAGTTTGATTTAAGCATTCCACATTGTCTAATCATCACACTGTGCTCCATATATGTGTGCAGTTATGATTTCAATTAAAAATTAAGTTAAAAAGAAGAACCAGGCATGGATGCGGGGCCGATACCGCTGCAGCTGGAGGCAGCAGTAGCCTACCGTGTATTCTGCACGTGTGGGATTCGTGCTTGGGTTCCGGCACACAACTTGTCACTGCACTGAGCTCTAGGAGCAGAGAGGGAAAGAACACTGCTTCCCCCAAGGTATGTGTGTCGGGGGGCTCAGGATCTTGCGAAAGCCATAACAAGACAGTGAACTTCCCTCCGAAAAATACTGACAAACGTACATCTCCGAGAGAGACCTTGTTCCTATTTGCAGATCACTTTACTATTTACAAAACACTTTAACCACCATTTTCTCATCTGTCTCTCTAAACCATGAGAGACGTGCAGAGGGTTGGGTGGTATTATCTCTATTTTGAAAGCTAGGTATGAGGCTTTAATAAAATGGCCTTTAAAAAAAATTTTATTCCATCCAGCCCATCACAAAGCCAAAGTAACTAGTTTCCTACTTGTAAGTGGTGCCCCTCAGAGCATACACGTCCCAGGGGGTTGTGACATAGAAGGAAAGAGAGTGTGTGATTTTGAGAAAGAAGATTAGAACCTGGCTTCAGACATAGCATACCGCATGTAACTCAAAAATATTTGGACAATTTAAATAAACATGTAATATATTCCTAAAACCAAACTCTACTTTCTCAGGCTCCTAGAAAGGTTAGAATTCTAAGAACATAGTTTTAAAAAAATCCCAAACATTCCAGAGTCTTCATAATGTCTGTTGTGATGTTGCCAAATTTTGGGCTTTCCAGACAATACCATCTCCCACCAACGCCCTTTAGATTGATAGCTCTTAACTGAAAGGGCCGGAGAGCAATTTTTATGCCCCTATCATGACAACATAGGGACATGTGGCAACATGTCCAGATATTTTTGATTATGGGGACTAAGGGGAGGGGAGGAGGGTTTGGGTATTGGTGCTCCTTGCATTTAGTGGGCAGAGGCCCAGGATGCTGCTGAATTTCCCGAAACACTCAGGACAGCCCCTCACAACACAGAATGACCCAGCCCCAGATGTCAATGGTATCAAGGGGGAGAGAGCCTGCTTTAGACCCAAGGCTGACTTTTTAATGATCTGTGGAAGTCTTCCAGCCTCCATATCTATCTTTTTCTTTGAGGCCCTATGATTGATCATCGATCCTCAAGACATACCCAAGTTATCCATTCATTCATTTCTCCGGCCTCTCCTGTATGCCAGGTGCTAGACCAGCAGGAAACAACAGCAAAAATGAGAGAAGTGATCTTTGTCCTTGAGGATCCTGTATTTTAGTGGGAACAACTGACTATAAATACGGAAATAAACAGACAATAGTGAGTTGTAATAACTTGCCTTAAAGATGCGCTAGGACCTAATTTAGAGAAAGGTTCAAGGAAATTCTCTTTGAACGTGACATTTAAGCTGAGATCTGAAGTGTGTGTGTGCAGAGAGAGACAGAGACTTCTTCTCATGCTTTATGGTGAGCATTTGTGCTTTAATTTATGTGTATGTTTAGTATTACCCCATGAGGTAACTGAAAATAGATCCCCTGAGATGTTGCAAAAGATCTATGCAAATTATTTATTTTTGACCCTTCCATTTAATTTAGGGAATATAAAAATTCCAACTGGTCTCCCAGGAACAGAGAATCTTTTAGTCCTATAGCTCCTGGCATGCACAGAGGAAGCAGGACCTCAGTCTTGTATTGCCAGAGGTTGTAGATATAGAGACACACACGGAGGGAAGCTCAAGTAAGAGCTGCTGAGCTTCATGAGACATAGGAGTCAGATGGGTGAAGGGGAACAAGGTAAGTATAGAGTTATTTTAGACAAGAAAATGAAGAAGTGGAGGCTGCAGTTACTTAACTGAACAGGATCCTTACAGAATTGGGCCAAGAGTCAGTTCTCAATTATGCTCCTATAGATTAATAACTTCGTGGCTCTTCTATGGGCAAAGCATTTCCCCTCCCCCTACTGGAGGCGTGTACTCAGGAAACATAAACCAACATTAGTCTAAACGAGATATAATTAGAAAGGTAATTTCATTGCCAATATTTCTTTTCACCACAATGGAATTCAATATCAGACTTTTTTTTTTTAAGTATCAGTTATTCAGTATTTGTTTTAATGCTCTGGCTCTCGTCCATTAGTCAGATAATAGAGAGCTAAATGTATGCTGCATAATTATAATCCTAAAATAACTTACTGCTGGAAGAGTAATCCTTATACACATTCCCATTGAACCCAAACAGTCCCTATAGAGTGGCCAGATAAATGGAGGCATTGGTATTGCTAAATGTCATCATTTAAATTTGATGTTGAATCTGGGAGTAAAGCCAACAAGTCTCCCTGATGTCAACTCAAGACAATATTGGACATTCCTTCATCCTTTGTCTCTGAGTAAATCACACTGAACAGCAGTTTAATAATGAGATGGTGACTTGGCTATTCTAAGAGCTCACTTATTCCTGTAGGGTTTGAAGCAAAGTCACTCATTTTGGCCTGTCGAGTAGCCCAGATATTTGCTTTCAGAATGGATATTCTTGTGTTGGCTTACTGATTTCAGCTGAATCCTTCTTTTTCTCCCCTCTCCCTCCAAAAAGTATAAAACAAAAAGAAGTAACTCATGATAGAAATGATAATGAGAATCATTGTATAAATTTACATCAGTTAGCTACTGGTGCATAACAAGCGTCCCCAAATGTAGTGGCTTTAATGAACAGCTATTTATTTGCTACTTACAAGTTTATGGATTGACTTGGTAATTCTACTAATATGGACAGGCTTGACTGACCTTAACTGGTCTCATTCATACACTTGTGAAATGGGTCTGGCTGGCCTAAGACAGCCTTGGTTGCAATAACTCAGCTTTCCTCCACATAGCTCTTGCATTCAAAAATGTCTGCAATTCTTTACTTAATTCCTTTGCATAATGACTTTGCAGTCTTCCTCAATAAGAGATTTTTTTCTCTATCCCTTGAATTGGAGGTGACCTATAATTTGCCTTGGCTAAAAGAATGTACTAACTAGAGAGTACCAAGAATGCTAACTCTAGAATATTTCCATAGTGGTGACAAAGGTCCAAAAAACAACTAAGTGGACAAGACCTTCACTTTCCTGGCCTCTGCTCGCATCAAGTTTTTGCTACTATATGGTTGACTAAAGCAAGTCACATCACCAAGCCCAGAGTGAGAGTGAGAAGATACCCCAGATGAGGTGGATACAGAGAAGTGTAAAACATGGGCCATTAATAAATCAATCTATCATATAAACAAAGCAAATCAGCATAAGACTTCTTTTTTTTTTTTTTTTTTAGACACAGTCTCACTATGTTGTCCTGGGTAAAGTGCCGTGGGGTCACAGCTGACAGCAACCTTAAACTCTTGGGCTTAAGCGATTCTCTTGCCGCAGCCTCCCAAGTAGTTGGGACTACAGGCACCTGCCACAACTCCTGGCTGTTTTTTTTTTTTTAATTGTTGTAGTTGCCATTGTTGTTTGGCAGGCCTGGGCTGGGTTCAAAACTGCCAGCTCCGGTGTATATGGCTGATGCCCTAGCCGCTGAGCTACAGACACCCAGCCAGCACAAGACTTCTTAAGATAACACTTGGCGATTTGTAGTCTGTTAATTTGTGGTCTGTTAACAAGTTCATAATGCCCTAATCATCCAGTTTTATGCACATTCTCTTTTGGAAGGGCTTCTTAGTTGGTCTGTTTACAGGATGAGAATTGTGTTCTTCTGTCCCTTACATATGCACAGAGGACTGACTGTGTTTGAACAGCTGGAGGATATATTTTAAGAGGCTCTATGTCAAGTTTGGACAGGATGATTTCAAACGGGTCAGTGACCAAGTGTGAGAAGCCTGAGCTTGTGATAGATCTAGAAACACAACGCGTCATTAAAAGGTCATTGATCCAGCTGGGTGTTAGAGCCAGGTGCGTGGTTAATTTGTTCAGCCAATAACTCCTAAGCATAATTATGCCAGCCACCTGAAAGTCACAATGGCAAACACTGTGAAAAATAAATGTAGTGAAGGATTATTGAGCACTTACTAGGTGCTCTGCAAAGGATCTTACCTCCCTTGTCTAATTTAAAACCTCCAGTGCTTTTGTGAGTCATGTGGCTTCTCCCTATTTTACAACTGAGGAAACCAAGGCCCAGAGAGAAAACTTAAGGTTTTGCATATTGAATGATAATTGTGTTAGTTTGATTGCAAAAATGTCTGCAATTCTTTACTTAATTCCTTTGCATAAGGACTTTTTAGTCTTCCTCAATAAGATGTTGAGGTGTTAGAGCCAGGTGCATGCTGTTATTCTCCATCCTTTGAATAGAAGTGGCCTGTAATTTGCCTTGGCTAAAAGAAGGTACTGAGGAGGGTAGATCACTTCAGAGCCCAGACCTCAAGATGCCTTACATGTTTCTGCTCTTTCTTGAAACCCTTCCTCTGCTGTGAGAACAAGCCTGGGCTAGCCAGTCAGAGGATCAGAGATCATAGGGACAGAGGCACTTCATTCCCATGGAGGCCATCCTAGACCATCCGCTCCCAGGGGACCCATTGAAGTGACATGCCTGAGAAAGCCCAGCTGAAATCAGCTGAGCTCAGCCTGGAGCAGCAGAACCACCAGTGGCTCAGTAGCCTTGTAAGAAAGAATGCGTGGTGGTGGTTTTAGGTCAACAAGTTTCAAGATGTTTTGTTACATAGCTAAATCTAGCTGATACAGTTGCCAACCTAGTATTTGAAATCGGATCAATTTAAAATTATCTCCTAGAACCGGAAGGAGGGGATTGGGATTGGAAGGCGGTCTTGCTGTGTGCTAAAGAGAAAGAGAAAATGAATTGTATGAGTTTTTAGCCAGTTCCTGCTACATATGTTTCCTGGTTTTACAACATTTGTTCAGCTTGAGAACCACGATAATGGTGGTGGAACCATTTAATGTATTCAAGCGAAAGGATGATATGGTTATATTTGGGTATTGGATAGATCCCTCTGGGGGGAGCATAAAGAATTGATTGAGCTGAGACTGAAGACAGGAGGCAATTTGTCTTGGTAAGAGATGGTCAGGCAAGGAACGGTGGTGTGGGGTGATGGGATTAAAGATGAAGGAATGTATTTAGGGAATGTATAGTAAGTAGGACTGTCGTTCATTGAAATTTGGAGGTGACAGTGAGAGGCAAGTCTAGGATGTGTCTCAGATTACAGTCTGGGTAACTGGGAAAATGGTATCACCTAATAAAGGAAACAAAGGGAACAGCAGGTTTGAAGAGGGGGAAGTTAGGAGTTTGGTTTGGAGGCTGGAAAAATACAGGGGCCTGTGGGACATCTGGGTATGGTTGTGTAGGAGACAGTCATACAGCTGTGTTCACCTCCAGAGAGAGTTCTGGGCTTAAGGGACAGGACTGGAGTCATCAGTGTCTACACTTGTAATTGGAGTCAAGCTATATCAGTCACAGCTCTTGAGAGATGCCCGAATATACTTCAATGAACTTAAGTAGAAAGGACTTTCTGTGCAGAGTTTTTGGTCTTGAAAATGAGGTTTAGAGTCTACATAGTTGGAAATAACAGGAGAAATCAGCAGCCCCCTAAAGTTGTTAGTGGAGACTGCACCCCTCACCCAGCATAGCCCCCGTGACCCAGAGGACTGAACACCAGGCCCTCCTCCAGAGCTATCCTGAAGATCTGGGCGCTTCTGCCTCCAGTTTGCTGGCAGAACCAATCTCTTTTCTCTGGGGCTGCCTCGTGGGGCCACTTGCACCTTATCCAGGCAGAACCTAGGTCACCTCGGGAGCTTTAGCTGCAAGGGAGTCTGGGAAATGTAGACAGCTTTTCATTTTCTGTTGTTCAGGGAGGTGGGCTGGAGAGTGGTGGAATGTGTGTGGTGTGAGCCAATTCGTGGTAGACCAGACATAGATGAAAGAGGAAATTCCAGTGAGGAACAAAAAATAGACACTCTGTGGAGTAGGCAACAACGTCCCAGGAACAAATGCTCCCTAAGATCCTCCCAAAGGAACCAACCCTGCTAGCTTCTTGATTCTGGACTTCTAGTGCCCAGAACTATGAGACTTTAAATTTCTATTGTATTAGCCACCCAGTTCATGATGCTTCCTTACATCACCCATAGGAAACGAATACATCCTCACAACCTGAGAGGCTTGAATAATAGGCTACTTAAACATTATGGAAAATGCCATTCTTTCTAGCTGCTGCTGTCACATCAATATGCCATACATGGTTAGCTGCAGAGTGCAGCAAGAACTCTCCTCCATCAAAAGTATCTGGTCACCTGGAATGAAGGCTCAGGAACCCACTCTTTAAGAATGTTTTACAGTCAGCACAGAACTTGAATGCAAAGACAATCACAGGAAAGCTATGACAGTTTAAAATCACACCTAATAAGAAGAAATTTGAATGTCTACTGAGGGTGGCAAAACAAATTTTATTCCTAGCCTGGAAAAAAAAATAAAGCTTTTCATTCTGGAAACACGAGCTATACCCTGGTGTTCATGAGTGATGCACACTTCGTATCACATTTGAATGCATGTGATGACTTTTAAGTGTATTTTCAGATAAAATTTGAATCATTGTTTGCAGAACCTTTGAAATGCCTCTATGAAACCTTATGGTTAGGCAGAACACAATTTGGCAATGGATCCCCTACACTGCATTTTCTTTATACATCAGAAAATCATCAAAACGAAAAAATAAAAGAGTGTTTTTTTGTTGTTGTTGTGAGTTTTGAATCACATTCTCCACTAAGATAGGTTGAAGTCCTAACTTTTAGGACCTCAGAATGTGACCTTACGTGGACATGGGGTCATTATCAAGGTTAAACATTAAATTGAGGTGATTAGAGTGAGGCTTAATCCATATGACTAATGTCCTCATGAAAAGGGGAAATTTGCAGATGGAGACAAACACTTATAGAGGCAAGACACAGTAGGCGATCACCCCATGAAGACGGAGAATTGGAGTGGGGCATCTGTAAACCAAGGAATTCCTGAGAAGGAACCCAGAACAAATGCTCCCTAAGATCCTTCCAAAGGAACCAACCCTGATAGCTTCTTGAGTCTGGGCTTCTAGTCCCCAGAACTATGAGACTTTAAATTTCTATTGTATTAGCCACCCAGTTCATGATGCTTCCTTACATCACCCATAGGAAACGAATACATCCTTGCTAATTAGAATATCACAAATTAGGAAAGAATGGGGCATTTTTATACCAGGCACACATGATTCAGTAACAGTGTCTTTGTTTTTCTCTTTGTTTAATGGAATAAAAATGTGGCTGGGTGTGGTGGCGCAGGTGGCCCTATAATTTCAGCACTTTGGGAGGCTGAGGTGGAAGGACTGCTTGAGGCCAGGAGTTTGAGACTAGCCCGGGCAACATAGCAAGACCCCATTGCTACAAAAAGTTTTTAAAAAATGTGATTGCCATTGCAGACCGACACGTGTATTTCCTTGACCTTCAATGAGTAACAACCTTTAAGGCTGGACCTAGACTCTAGGTCCTAGAGGTTCGTGTTCTATCCAAGGAAACCTAATGGTCCTTTAAGAGCCCAGGCATGGCATAGCAGGTGGCTGTGTCTTCTCAGCATCTTCTGTAGGTGGTGTCACTGTCGTTTATGCTGCTGATGCCAACATCTCACGTCATTTGTTGATTTGCCATTGTTGGTTTCTCGGCGTGATGGGAAGTTGTCACCTGGCTCACGCCTTTCTTTTCATCATCATCACAGCCTCCAGTCTGTCATCCTTCCAAGTGTAAATCAAAGAGAAGCGTGTCTTTGCTGGTCTGGGAAGTATTCCAGATGCATATTATTAGAATGGAGGGGCACTTGACATTTCAGATTATCATTAGAGCTTCTTAATCAGTCTCAGCCAAACCTCAGCACTTTAGTGGGTCTGTGAGGGGAAACAAGCAAGGGGAAAGGAGACTGAGCAGGTTTACCAGCAGCTGCTCTTGGATGAGACCCTGCTACCTCAGGAGGGAGGGGCTGAGGCTGTCTCAGGATCCAGCATTTGGCTCCACGTGGCAAATCTGGTTGTCACCCTTACTCTGCCATCTCCCGCCTTTGGGGGAATTCTGGAGTGGATTAAATTCCTCTTTGCAGACTTCTCGACTTCCCCAATTGCCACCCCTTCTTCAATGTAGGGTTCTGTCTTATGGCCCAGACTCTCCCATTCCCAGATTGGTGTCTGTGTCCCCAGACCCCTCCTCTCCTACCCATCCTTGGGAAGGCTGTCCATAAAGTATCATATTTGCATTTTAAAGGAGGGGAGTGTCCAAGAAAGTACAGCTCTTTCTTGAAGGGTTTGCTGAGGCTCACCCTGGGCCTGACAGTGCAGGTGCCCTTCCTTTTAAAAGTTCTTCATAGGGGCAGGAAGAGTCTTCTGGAAAAGACAGCATGGAATGCAGAGGGACAACAGGCAGCCTAAGTGAGGGCTGGTGAGGGATGGGGAAGGGGATGCCGGCCGCTGCTTCCTAGAGGAGGGAATCTGGATAGTTTGTGCAAGAAGTGTGGAGAGGGTAGAGATTTGGGGCTGAGAAATCTCAGCTGTTATGTGGTTCCCTACTCAGTCTACCTGTGGGACAACTCTGTTCTCTCGTGCCATCCCCTCCCTAGAATTTTGTTGGCATATCTACGTTCTTATTTCAAGAAGGCACAATCCAAGCTGTTGGCACAGTCGGCTTGAAAATGCATTTTGGCTCATGGGGTTCAGCCCTTCCGGAAAAAACCCAACAAACTCTTACAGAGATTTTAATAGATAAGTTTATTGTGGAAGGAAAAAATTGTATGAATTCCCGTCAACTGAAGAAATGACCAATTTCCTAAGTTTGGAAAGGAGAGCTTTATTTCTCTTAAAGGGTTGCAAGCCTGTAGGGTGGCCATTCTGACAGGCTGGGAGGCAGAGCCTGAGGGCATGGACTTCCAGGGAGGGACCAGGGGTACGGGAACTTAAGCTGGGCAGGGTGGCTGAATGTACGTATTTAACAAGCTGTAGGAGGAGCCATCATATTTATGAAGAGAGACATGTGTACATGATCAACTGAACTTATACTTTCATGAGATTTGTGTTTAGAAAATGGCAGCCTTAGCATGATCTGAGGGTGAAGTTTGGGGCCTTTTCTGATGTCAAAAGGGGAAGGCACAGAACCCCTCACTGAGCAGCCTTTGCCTGTTGGTCAGAACCGTTCCATGGTTGGCGTTCTGGAATCAGGACGAGATGCTGGCCAGTTGTCACAGATAGAAACCACAAAAAGAAAAGGGAGATCATTAGATTGGTTTCTGTTACCTCTTGGGGAAGAACGTCTCCTGGCTGGTAGTGAGGGAGGGGGTGTAAAGAGGTGTGTCTGGTCTCTCATCCTGTCATGTCTGGGAACTCAGTTTTAAGGTTTCTCTCTGGTCCCCACGGCCAAGAGGGCGTCTGTTCAGTAGGTGGCAGAGCTTAGGATTTTATGTTAGTTTTCATTCTATAAGCGCATCTGAATCTTTTCTTTTCATTATTGGGATGTTTCTAAGTGACGGTCACTATTTAGTGTCATGTTACCTCTCTCTTCCTCCCCTCTTTGGTTTTCTGGGAACCTCACAGGCCTTGTTTTCACCCTGGGTTGCTGACAACTCCTTCTCTACATCCAGATCTTCCTTTTTTTTTGAGACGGAGCCTCAAGCTATCCCCCCGGGTAGAGTGCCATGGCATCACAGCTCATAGCAACCTCCAACTCCTGGGTTCAAGCGAGTCTCCTGCCTCCGCCTCCCAAGTAGCTGGGACCACAGGCGCCCGCCACAACGCCCGGCCATTTTTTGGTTGCAGCCATCATT
>CAUYQV010074265.1:0-21620 GCA_963574575.1 Galagoides demidoff | reverse complement strand
GGGCGCCTGTGGTCCCAGCTGCTTGGGAGGCGGAGGCAGGAGACTCGCTTGAGCCCAGGAGTTGGAGGTTGCTATGAGCTGTGATGCCATGGCACTCTACCCAGGGGGATAGCTTGAGGCTCCATCTCAAAAAAAAAGAAGAAGAATGTGAGCTTTGGGTGGCACCTGTAGCTCAGTAAGTAGGATGCCGGCCTCATATACAGAGGGTGGTGGGTTCAAACCCCGCCCCAGCCAAACTGCAACAAAAAAATAGCTGGGCATTGTGGTAGGCGCCTGTAGTCCCAGCTACTTGGGAGGCTGAGGCAAGAGAATTGCCTAAGCCCAGGAGTTGGAGGCTGCTGTGAGCTGTGATGCCATGACACATGGCACTCTACCAAGGGTGATAAAGTGAGACTCTGTCTCTAAAAAAAAAGAATGTTAACTGTGCAGCAATAGATAGACTTGGCAGACTTGGGGAAGTTGTTTCCTCTCTCTCTGGGCCTTGGGTTCCTGGTAGGTAAAACAGGGAAAGTGAGAGAGCACTTGACCTGGCACTCCAAATACAGCAGCTGCTACTGGGCTGCAGTGACCCATGTACCTGCCTGTCTGTTTATTCCTTGGCGTAGGCATTTTTTTTTTGCAGTTTTTGGCTGGGGCTGGGTATGAACCTGCCACCTGCGGCATATCAGGTTGGCACCCTACTCCTTTGAGCCACAGGCACCGCCTGGCCCAGGCATTTAATAAAACTTAGCATTTTTTTTTGGAGACAGAGTCTCACTATGTCACCCTGGGTCAAGTGCTGTGACATCACAGCTCACAGCAACCTCAAACTCTTGGGCTTAAGTGATTCTCTTGCCTCAGTCTCCCAAATAGATGGGACTACAGGCGCCTGCAACAATGCCCGGGCTCTTTTTTGGTTGTCGTTGTCATTGTTGTTTGGCAGGCCCAGGCTGGGTTCGAACCTGCCAGCTCAGGTGTGTGGCTGGCACCCTAGGTGTTTAGCTACACTACAGGCGCATAGCCATAACATAGTACTTTCTAAGGAGGAGGCACTGTTTAGGTGTTGGAGATACAGTAATGAACAAAGGGCTGTTTTCAAAGGGCTTCCTTTTTTTTTTTTTTTTTTTTTTCTGACAGAGTCTTACTTTGTTACTCTCTGTAGAGTTCCTTGGTGTCAGAGAGGTGCCTGTGGCTCAGTGAGTAGGGTGCCAGCCCCATATACTGAGGGTGGCAGTTCAAACCCGGCCCTGACCAAACTGCAACAAAAAAATAGCCTGGCATGGCTTGGCGCCTGTAGCTCAACCAGCTAAGGCGCCAGCCACTTGTCTTATACCAGAGCTGGGGAGTTTGAATCCAGCCCGGGCCTGCCAAACAACAGTGACAACTACAACCAAAAAATAGCCAGGCATTGGGGCAGGCACCTGCAGTCCCAGCTACTTGGGAAGCTAAGGCAAGAGAATCGCTTAAGCCCAGGAGCTGGAGGTTGCTGTGACGCCACAGTACTCTACTGAGGGTGACAAAGTGAGACTGTCTTTTAAATAATAACAATAATAATATCAAAAAGAGCGCCTTGGCGTCATAGCTCACAGCAACCTCAAACTCTTGGGCTCAAGTGATCCTCTTGTCTCAGCCCCCCAGTTAGCTGGGACTATAGGAGCCTACCATAACGCCTGGCTATTTTTAGAGACAGGGTCTTGCTCTGGCTTAGGCTGGTCTTGAACTCCTGAGCTCAGGTGATCTGCCCACCTCAGCCTCCCAGAGTGCTGGGATTATAGGCTGGAGCCACTGTGCCTGGCCCATCATAGGACTTCCATTCTAGTGGAGGGATGAGACAACAGCACAGCATGATGAGAGGAAGTGTGTCAGGCAGGTGGAGTTAGCTACTTTATTTATTTATTTTTATTACTATTTTTTTTAGTGACAGAGTTTTACTTTGTTGCCCTCGGTAGAGTGCTGTGTAGTCACAGCTCATAGCAACCTCCAGCTCTTGGGCTTAGGCAATTCTCTTGCCTCAGCTTCCCAAATAGCTGGGACTACAGGCATCCACCACAACACCAGGCTATTTTTTGGTTGCAGTTTGGCCAGGGCCAGGTTGGAACCCACCACCTTCAGTATGTGGGCTGGAGCCCTACTCACTGAGCCACAGGCGCCGCTCAGAGTTGGCTACTTTAGCCTGAAAAGTGTCCCTGCCTGCCTTCCCCCACCCCATGGAGAGGAATATCTTTTGTAAACTGAAAAATGCTAAAGGCAAAGGGGTTCTTAAAATCCCCTGAGGACAGGTGCTGGCTTTGGCATCTTCTGGAGTGCGGGCCACTCAGCCAATCACCACATTAGCTCATCTGACAACTATTTGTACTATTGGGATGATTGGGGCCCAGAGTGGGAAAGAGCAGGCCTGGGGAGCACATGGAGTAGTGGCAGGCCTTTCCTCTATCCCAGGCTGTGGGGCCAGGTCACAGTGAAACCTGCATTGACAGGACTCCAGGGTGGGAAATATCAGGGCACAGAGGTTGGAGCCTGCCCAGACTGTTGCCACCGCTGCTCTTTCTGCACACTCTGCATCTGGGTCTACCTTCAAACCACACAACACAAGCCCCAGAGAGATGCAAACCCCTCCCAGCCTCTATCAGCGGGCTCCACCCACTGCAATGCCTCTAGTTCAGCGGTTCTCAACCTGTGGGTCGCAGCCCACAGTAACTGTATTAAAGGGCCATGGCATTAGGAAGGTTGAGAACCACTGCTCTAGTTTCACACCTACAACCCCAGCTCCTGCGCTAAAAATACCCACACACCTGCCATCACTTCTTTGTTTTTTTTTTTTTTTTTTTGAGACAGAGCCTCAAGCTATCCCCCTGGGTAGAGTGCTGTGGCATCACATCTCGCAACAACCTCTAACTCCTGGGCTCAAGCGAGTCTTCTGCCTCTACCTCCCAAGTAGCTGGGACCACAGGCGCCCACCACAACACCTAGCTATTTTTTGGTTGCAGGCATCATTGTTGTTTAGTGGGCCTGGGCTGCATTCCAACCCGCCACCTTAGGTGTATGTGTCTGGTGCCGTAGCTGCTTGAGCCACAGACACTGAGCCATCACTTTTTATCTTTTTTTTTTTTTGCGGTTTTTGGCTGGGGCTGGGTTTGAACCTGCCACCTTCAGCATATGGACCGGCACCTTACTCCTTTGAGCCACAGACACTGCCCTGCCATCACTTCTTTATTAGTCTTTCACTCAATTGTCCCAAGGTCTGTTTTTTCTTGTATCTGTCTGTCCATCCACTCACTCATTTAATTATTACTTTAATAAAGCATTCATTCATTCATTCATTATTCATTCAACAGATGTTTACTGAGCCCTGCACATGTCCTTAGCACTGGGAACAATGTTTGGTCATATTCTTGGTAAAATGCCAGTCCTGGTGGGAAAGAAGGGCATTTAACTGTTGTATGGATGACTGTGCCATCATCTTCTTCCTGCGAGTGGGTTGCATGTGTGTGTGTGTGTGTGTGTGGCGATGGCGGAAGATAACAGTACTTATTACAAGCAAATGCAAAGCAGCTTTGGATCCTCTGAACACCAAAACCATCTTTAGGGAAGCATGGACAGGCATAATGACACCATTTCACAGAGGCTACAACTAAGGTTCATGAATTAGAATTCCGGTGTCCCTTGGCCAGGTGTGGTGGCTCACACCTGTAATCCTAGCACTCTACGAGGCTGAGGCGGATAGAGTACTTCAGCTCAGGAGTTCAAGACCAACCTGAGCAAGACTGAGACCCTGTCTCTAAAAATAGCTGGGTGTTGTGGTGGGCGCCTATAGTCCCAGCTACTCGGGAGGCTGAGGCAAGAGAATCACTTGAGCCCAAGAGTTTGAGGTAGCTGTGAGCTATGATGCCAGGGCACTCTATCGAGGGTAACAAAGTGAGACTATGTCAGAAAAAAAAAAAAAAGAATCCCCTTGTTCTGGAAGCCTAAGGCAATGGTGCCTCTTGCAGAAGTTTTCCCACAACCTCCTTGTTGGATTGAATCTCCGTCTTCTGTAATCTAAGAGAACTCTGGTCATTCCTCAGCCACAGTGTTTCTGTGGCTCTGCTCCTTCCTTTGGAGTTTGCTGTGGATTTCTGGAGGGGCACCCACATTGTCCATCCTTCTCCTATCTCTGGCACCCAGGATAGCACCTGACACACATCAGGCACCCACAAAGGACTCTCTGCAGGTCACGTAGACTGTCAACAAACAGGTCGGGAACCTGCTGTCACCACCAGCCCTCATCTGCAAACTAGCAGTAGCCTAACTGGTAGCCCGTTCCTCCCACCCCTGGGATTCTCCACACTTCAGCCCCAGCAAACCTTTAAGAATGTAAATCTGAACTTGTCAGACCTTTCAGGATCCCCACAGCGTCTGGGATAAAATCACAAATCCTCTCAATAGCCTGTTACAGGGCCAGGCAAGGTTGACCTCTTGCTTTATCTGAACTTTCCCTTCCTCTCTGCACTCCAAATTTTGTTCCTCCTTGGAACTCCCCTAGTGCTGCTTTGCTTGTTAGCTTTAGAGCAAGCTATTCCCCTCACCAGGGACAGTGCCCACTTTTGACTGATCCCCTCCTCCTCCTCCTGTGCTCTCCCATGGCCCCACAATCACCCTTCAGACACACATTGGTCATCTCCTTTGGGGACATCTGTCCCCTGATGAGTCCAGACTAGCACACAGTAGGCATTCCATAAACATCAGCTCAAGGATCCAGAGACAGGATCCTTCTTGGCTCATTCCCTGAGGGTGAGAGCCAGGACGGTCGGGCTTTAAATAACTCCAACATACCCTGGGGCAGAAAAGTCCTCCTAGAATGCAGCTCTGACTGGCTTGGGAGCTCTCCACTCCTGCAGACTATTCCTGCCCACTCTACACTAGTTGTGTTTGTGCCAGGCTGGGGTGGGGCTAGGAATGGATTATAATTTATCAAGAGACACAAGAGTGTCTCCTGTATCTGGCCCTTCTGAGTACATTTTCACCCACCTTTACTGTATCTGCTAAGTAAAGGGCAGGAAATTACAGTGAGCCGTGAGTTCCAGTCCTTGGTTCCCATTCTAGCTCTATCACCAGCCAGCTGAGTATAGAGACTTTACTTCCACCTGCTCCCTCACCACCACCCCCCTGCTAGGTACCCAGTAAGGGGCTGGAGCCTGAGAATCAGGCCCTGTCCTTGCTGGGTGTTGGTGGGGAGGAAGCAGTCTCCAGATTCCAAGGGGGTATGGTCTCTGGAAATGGCAACTTAGCCTGGGGCTTGGGACTGCACCACTTGTCCCTTTGCCTTCAGCATAGCCTTCTAAGGGGGTGACCCTCTGACTTCCAGATTGTTCCCCCTCACTCTCCAGCTAGAAGCCCTGGGGAGCTAAAGGAAAGAGGCTCCAGAATTTCTTCACCTGTGAAATGTGCTGATAACAGCACCCACTTTCCATGTTGTTGTGAGAAACAATGAGCTAGCACCTGTAAGGTGTCCTGTGCTTGGCATATGACATACTTGTTATTCTTGTTTTTATTACTATCAGTGGCCCATTCCTAGGAGTTGGGACCTGGTTAGCAGGTCTCCCTCCCTGTAAAACCCAGGCTTAAAGTACTACTTTTAAGAAGCCACATCTTTTTTTCAACTTTCTGAAGAAACTCTAAGAAGTCTAAGTGGCTCATTTTTAAGTCACTAGGCATGTGTGCAACCACCCAGGGATATTTAATGATTGGTTGGGAGGAGGGCACTGTATTAGGCCCTGGAGGCACAAAGATCAGTCAGACTACTTCCTGTTCAAGGGAGGAGAATCAGACAAACCAATAACCCCAATTCAGCCAGATTGGCAATGTCACACAGATTGTGAGGATGGGAAGCATTTCAGGGCAGGGCACTAGAGTGTGCCAGGACAGAGGCAGGGGTGCTCTGGGTGTGGGGAAACCCTGGGGTAAATGCAAGGTGGGATGAATGGAAGAATGGCCACATACTCCTCTAGGGTGCGATATTCCTTGGGAAAGGCAGACTGAACTCTGGGAGTGAGACACTGGGGAAGTATTCACCCGTAGACAGAACATTCTCTGTGCCAGAGGGAGCAAGGGGTGGGGGCGGAGGGTCCATCAGACCTTCAGCAGAAGCCCTGCTCTCCTGGACAGATGGACTGTCCAATGGAAGAGATAATGATGAGATGAGCATTCATAGGTTCCATGCCCCTCTCACACCCACTTGCTCCCCAATCCCCACCACTGCTGCTAGAGCCAAGGTATCCAGGAGCCAGCTGGAGCCTGGGAAGTCCTTGTCCTTGTTGGAGGGAGGGGGCAGTCTCCAGATCCCTAGGGGGTGTGGTCTCTGGAGACGGCATCCTGAGCTTGGGGCTGGGGACTGTACCCGCTTGTCCCTTCTTCAGTGTGGCCTTCTAACGGATGACCCTCTGACCTCCAGACTGTTCCCCCACATCCTCCAACTGGAAGCCCTAGGGCAGGAGACCCAGGGCAGGAGGCTCCAGAGGCTTTGGATGGGAGGCAAGGGTTGGGCCTTAAGAGACTCTGGGGTCTCCTGAGCACTCTTGGGGAGCTCAGCCAAGGCCAGGGGCCTGAGTCAAGTCCACGGGAATACAGGACCGAGATGCTGGTGCCTGGCCCAGCAGGAAGGAGGGGGCGATGGGCAAAGGGGTCAGGCCGACGGAGCAGGCGGGGCATCGGGAGTTGAGGGCACTGAGTGGGGGTGGGAGGGCGAGGGGTCCGGCCGGTGAAGAGGAGGAGGCGGCCCCCGGGGAGGGGCACGCTATGTCTTTAAGAGCTGCCTGAGCGCAGGTTGCAGCTGCCTGGCCAGCCCGAGAGACAGCGGAGATTCATTACCCGCCGACACAATGACCATTGATGGCCCCGTGGCGTTATTCAAATCCAGTACCAATTGCAGCCGAGCCCCTTTCTCCGCGCCAGGCCCGTATTGTTGGAGCGGCCCACTAAAAGCCCGCCCCGGCCCCAAGCCGCCAGAGGCGCCCGATCGGGTTCAGCCTTGCGCCTCGCCAGCCCGCCGGCTCCCAGTCCGGGTCCCCGGGCGCTGCAGGTGACCCGGCGGCGCATTCCAGCGCTCCCCGCCGCCCGGGCCACCGCCACCACGGCTACCACCCGTGCCCCAGCCGCGACTCAGCCACAGGAAAGCGGAGAGCGCCCGAGCCGGTGCGTGCGCGGGGCTGGGCGGGGGCGGGGGACCCACGAATCCAGCAGTCCGGACCAGGGCTCAGAAACGCGACCAAGCCTCGGGCTCCAGCTTTCCGGATTCCCGGCTAGCCCAGGCAGGGGGCGGGGAGAGGGGAGTCGGGGTTCCCCAGGCCTGACAGAGATTTCCCTCCGAGTTGGGGCATCGCAGAGATCCAACGGGCTACTTTAGGGACCCCGGGCCGCGATCGAAGGAAACGCACCAGGCGCGATGGGGATCCCCGAGCAGGGTCGGGACCCGCGTGCCTGCTAGTCCACCTTACCCAGGGATGGGCCTCGACTGCTGAGCGTCTGCGAGGTAGTCCGACGCGCCACTCCGGAGATCTGGTCTGGCGCTTTTAAGGAGCCGAGTGGAACCCCGCAGGGGACAGGGGCCCTGAACTCAGGGGCTTCGCCACTGATTGTCCAAACGCAATTCTTGTACGAGTCTGCGGCCAACCGAGAATTGTGGCTGGACATCTGTGGCTGAGCTCCGTGCGCAACTGGGGCGGGGGCCGCAGAGACGGGGCTCACAGCTTGCGAGACCCCTCGGGGCGGCGGCTGGCTGGCCCCAGCGCGAAGATCGCGGCCCCAGCCGGGAGCGCAAAGGAGGGACGCGGTCCCTGCCACGAGCGCCGCCATCCTCATCCTCGTCCTTCTCCTCTGCGGGTGACCGCCAGCGGGGTCCTTCAGTCGATCGTGTCGTTTCTCCCCCTTTCAAATTTCGGCCGGAACGAAGCTGGCACGCGGCAGCGGGGACGAATATGGTCAGAGGAGCCCGCCCTCAGCCCAAGCCGCAGGAAGTCGGGGGTAAAAGAGGGAGCTGGCAGAATGCACTCCCTAACTCGTTTCAAAATTTTTCTAACCTATTCCCCCGCCAGTATTCCCCAAACAAAACAAACAAAAAAAATCCTAAACCAACCCCTAAATCCCCCCCAAAACCAACCCCTCCTGCAAGCCCACTCCGGACGGACCGATGGGCTGAGCCTCCTCCAGCCGCAGCCAGAGTAGGCGAAGCGTCGGGAATGATGCGCTCCCGCTGGGCAATCACCTTGGCTTTGGAAATAGAACTTGGACAAACGAATCCTTTTAATTAAAGAAAAATCTTCGGAGATAGTGGGGTTTTATTCGTTTATTTTCTCAAAAGCGGGGCTCAGGAATTGCTTGGGAGGGGCATGGTTGGGAGTTGGGTTGAGCCCAGGTCACCTGTCCCTAACCCTTTCCAGCTTGAGGCTAAAAAAATGATCCAAAATAGTATGGAGTGCTTTGGCCCTGGCCAATTTCAATCGTGGTGCTGGCATCCCCAGTGACCAGAGAAACAGGGTTTCCCAGCACATCCTTCTGTTCTACTCAGCATTAATCAGGGTGTTGTGGGGGAAGGGATATCCTATAGCTCACCCTCTCCCACCCCTTGCAGGTAGGGAAAAGGAATCCTAGCAGCCAGTTTCTAGGACCTGGAATCCAGGATGGGACAGGGATCTCCAGGTTACAAGAATTGGGACAGGCTGATGCTCTAAGTGAAGCTGAGGGGGGCCATTTCAAGTCCCTTGCTTTGGAGACCCTGACCTCAGCACCCAGACAGGGCTAGCCAGACAGCCTTTCTGGATAGCACTCAGACTCCAGCACTGGCCTTAACTTGTACCCAAACCAGCTCCTACCCATACCCTCAACATGGCCACTCTCACCCACATACAAGCCCAGAGGGCCTCTGCCTGCAGTAGTGCCACAGAGAAGCCCACTGGCCAGGGCGTCACCTGTCACTCAGCTGGAACCATTTGACATTTTCATCTCTACAGGATGAGAAATTCCACCTTAAATTACTGACATCTCATAGAAAAGCAACATTTTGGGGATTTGGGGAAGGATGATTTTAGCACCCTAATCCTTTTTTGAGGTCTCCTTCTAGCCAACAAAGCTCCTTTCTCCAGATCATGGGAAGGAAAGAGGGGCTCAGCACTCTTATCTCTGTCACCCCTATTTTGAGTTCTAAGGCTGTAGCTGGTGGAAGAAAGCCTGGCCTTGGACAGATGAATGGAGATGCATCCTGGGACCCAGACTGGTCCACATTGGCTCTGCCACCCCTTGCTCTAGATGGCCCCACAGGGCTCCCCCATCTCAGTCTGAGTTTAACACACATACACACCCCTTTGGGTGAAGGGCAGCTCTGAGAGCCCTAGGCTGAGGACAGTGAGGTCATATCAGAGACCATGGCTGGGGAGACTTGGGGTGCCACTCCTTTCTAAGGATGAAGCTCCAAGCAAGGCTAGTAAACAACCTAGTCTTTTATTTGCCCAAGACCAGCTGTTGCAGGCACTGAGGGCCCAAGACTTATAGAAGGGAGGGGGAAGGGGGAAACCACCCTGCCTACCAGGTGCTGACTGCCCCCATCCTGCTTCCTTAGGGGGTGGGAAGGGAGAGGTCCACATTTATGCCATCAAGCATCTCCCCCGTCTTCAGATACCACACACACCCAGTTGTAGAAGAGCAACTTGAGGCACACTGATTCCCCCTCAGGGCTCTACTGCCAGTCCAAGGTTTAGTCTAGTCCCTCTCCTTTTCTACTCCCAGCAGAATGAGCTACAGGAAGGGTCTCAGGAGTCCATCTGGTGGCCTATGGTGGGGAGGAGGGCAGCCAGGGTCAAGGGCTGAGGGTAGGGGGAGCAAGAGGAGGGATGTGGTTAGAAGAGCAGCTGCTGGTGTGTGTGTGGGGGTGTCAGCAATGAATAGGGAACCCCAGCTGGGGTTCCATAATGGTATCAGTGGGGGACAGGCAGAGCCCTCAGCTGTGCAGATGGGGAAACTGAGGCAGAGACTCCTCTAATCTTTGAAGAGGGAAGGGCCTCCCATCAGCTATTCATGTCCATTCATCTTCACCAGGAAGACACTGTGGCCCAGGGACTGGAGTGCTGTCAGGGTCACTCCGTGTTGAGATTGAGGCACAAGGAGCAGAAGGCAGCAGCGGGGTCACTTGGTTGCAGAGCCCCCTTCCACTCTGACAAACCAGAGGCACCTCCCCCGCCTCAGCTCCTGGGAGAGGGAGCTGGGTCCTGGCGCCTGCCTGCCCCTGCTCACGTGCCTGAGATAGGCTCATTTTTAGCACCTGGCCTCTTTTCCCTGCCTGGAGGGAGCTTGGGGGACAGAGCAGAGAAGAAAGCAGCCAAGGGGGCCTGGGAGACCTGGCAGTAGGGCCCAAGGGGATGTCTGATTGTTCTGATCTCCCCGCCAAGGGAGCCCAGTCCCAGAGAGGGGCCCTCAGCCTCCATGCAGTGTGGAGATGAAGAGAATCGTGTCCTGGTCCTGCAGCTGGTAGTCCAGCTCGCCCTGGTGCAGGAGAGAGAGGAACAGGAGACCCTCAGGGGCACCTTCCTAGTTTCACCCCAGGTGTTCCAAGGGCTATAGGGGAGGGCTGGCTGTGATGGCAGAGACAGACTACCAAAAAAACTAGTAACCTATATTGTACTCTTCCTGTGTGAAGGGCACAACTAGAACCCTGGATTTTAACCTTATAAAAGCAAATTACGTAACCTAATTGTATGTACCCCCATATTAATCTGAAAACAAAAAAACGAAAACCAACAGGTGCCCTATATATCACTTGCTTATCTCCATCATGGAGGAGAGGGCCTGCTTCCCAGCTGCCTATCCCTTCCCTATTTGGGGTGGGACACGGTGGTAGCCTCAGTGTGGGGCTGGAGTAGAGCAGGGAATTATCCAGCCCCAAGGAGAGGCCCACGACTTTTTCCCACTGAAGCAACCAGGGAAGGGGCTGGGGGAAGGATATCCCTGAGGTACTGACCAGCAGCTCCCAGTCGGCATCGTTAATCAGCACCAGAATTCCTGGCCGCCTGTGGGAAAGATGGTGGTGAGTAGCAGGGAGTGAAAGGCAGGAGGTAGTTGCAGCAAGGGTAGAGAGGCTGCAAAAACAGTGTGGTGGGTAGCCTTTCTTCCTGGGGCCTGGCTAAAGAGCTCCTAGGAAGGGAGGTCACAGTCTAAGAGTAAAGGAATACAGGTCAGACAGTCATGGTCTTTGGGACGAGATGGAAAATGGCTGCAAATGCCAGGGAGCATCACCACCCAGTCCTCAGGGAAGACGTTTTTCTAAGCATCAGTTTCATCATCTAAAATGGGGTTAAAATGATAGTGCCTGTATCCCAAGTCCAATTGGAGTAAGGATAAGCTGATGTGTGTGAGATGCTTGCTTGATGCACTGCCTGTCAGGTAACTATTAGGAGAAGCACACTTTCCTAATGGTCTAACTTTATTCTCCTTGGTCCTGGGGATGAAGAACTTTGGCTTCTAGGCCTCCCACATGCCCATCCTGGAGAGGAGGCCATCTTGGCTCTTCTGAATCAGGGATTGCCGTCAGTAGCCCTGAGCATCTGAATGCTCAATAACAGTCTCGCCTGGCACAGGCATGGGAAGCCAACATTTGGACAGGCAGTTAGTCTGGCTCCTGCTGGCAGTGGCCCAGGGAGCACTACTGGTCTTGGGGGAGGCCTCCAGGACCACTGGAACTATGACCTGAACCAGGCATTGGATGACAGCCTTAGCTCCCAGGGCCTGCTGGTGACCCAGGTGAGGCAGATGAATGAACCTCAGGACTGTGCTGCTCACCTCTTTAAAATGCAGGGCTGGCCTTCTTTTAGAAGTGACATCTTTGCACACGAAACCTGATCCTTGCTTAGATGCTGGGTTGGGTCTGGGACAGTATAGTTGCTTTGGGTGTGAGTGCGTGTGTGTACGCACAAAGTCAGACTCCCTGGAATCCCAGACTTGTACTGTCCTATACAATATCTACTAGCCACATGTGGCTATTCAAATTATAATGAAATAAAATGGTCACATTAGCCACATTTCAAAGGTTCAACTGCCCCATGTGACTAGTGGCTACCATATTGGACTGCACAAACTAGCCCATACCTCAGCTGGTTAGAGCATGGTGCTAATATTAGACAGCACAGACATAGACCATTTCCATATTGCAGAAAGTTCTATGGGATGACACCATCCTAGATAGGAGAGGGATGAAAGGAACCTTTGGCATCATCTTTTTCTCAATATCTTCTGTATGGAGAGTGACTAAGGTCTGGAGAAGCAAAGTAACTTGACTAAGCTCCTGTAGCAAGTCTGTGTGGTAACTGGAAGGGAGAAACCAAGTTTTCTGGGAAATTCACCATGCTCCTTTCACCTGAGATTTTAAAAAACCCCTAACCATCCACTTTTAGCAACAATAAAACTGAAAATAGACCTCAGACAGAGCTGAATTGGAGATCATTCCTCAAAAGAACCAGGGGGGAGGAAGCAGAGAACAGGACGGAACCCTAGGGTGGCAGCCCAGACACCAATCCCTCCCTCCACCCTCCTCAAAGAAGGGAGGAGTGGGGACTCACACACTGTCTCCCTGGATGAACAGCTCTGGCCGCTCTTTTAGCAAATTCTTCTTGATCCAAACTAGGAGGTTCCGGATGTCCCCTGTAGAGGAATGCATAGAACAAACTACTGTCAAACCCAACTCATTTCTGGCCCTCAGTTTTTTTTTTTTTCTGAGACAGAGCTTCAAGCTGTTGCCCTGGGTAGAGTACTGTGACATCACAGTTCACAGCAACCTCCAATTCCTGGGCTCAAGCGATTCTCATGCCTCACCTCCCAAGTAGCTGGGACTACAGGCGCCTGCCACACACCTGGCTATTTTTTGGTGCAGCTGTCATTGTTGTTTGGCAGGTCCTGACTGGATTCGAACCCGCCAGCTCAGGTGTATGTGGCTGGCGCCTTAGCCGCTTGAGCCACAGGCGCCGAGCCTCATTCCTGGCCCTCAGATTCCTGCTTGGCCCAGAGGAAATAAACATGGGGCTCAAGGAGCTTTTTTTAGACCAGGCTGGGGTGATGGCCTAAGAACCTATGGTTTCCTCAGGTGAGGAAATAGGTTAGGAGAGGCCCATGACCTGTCAGACAGATCTTTAGAGAAACTTCAACCCGCCACTGCTGAAGTCTTGAAGAAGTAATAGCATTTACCTACATTAGGGGGACTCAAGGCAGATAGCAGGAGGAACTGTCACATCTAAAGAGTTAAGAAGACAGAGCCCCCCCACCTCCCCAAGTCCTAGAAGGCTGTCTGAAAATGCCATGGCTGGATTTCTTCTGAGAGGGCCTTGAGGAGCTCCCTACCCTTTATCTCTCCAGTCCCAGCTGGGGAGGATTCACTTTGCTCTAGGAGGGGTCTGAATATATTTCCCTTTGTGAGAGAAAAACAATTGCTGAGCTGATAACATCAGTTAATTTCCTCTGGCAGAGGGAGAGAAGGATCCTTTACCAGCCAGGGAGCTGACAAATCACTCTTCCAGTACTCCCTCCTTCCAGAGCCTTCTGGGCCAGGGGCAGCCACCTTGAAGAGCCATGAGGTTTCAGGTCCAAAGGGTCTCTTACTGCTCAGCTAACACTGAGATCTACCTCCCTGTGGCCCTAGGAAAGCCACCAGTCTTTCTGCATATCATGTGGAAGCTCAGAGCCACCTGTCCCCAGGGTCACATCTCCCTTTCTAGGAGTAGTTGTATCAGGCAACAGCACACTGGAATCTGGCTCTATAAAATCTGTGAAGCTGGCAGAGGGGGCCCTGTGGCTCAAAGGAGTAGGGGACCGGCCCCATATGCCGGAGGTGGCAGGTTCAAACCCAGCCCTCGCCAACAACTGAAAAAAAAAAAAAAAGTTTGAGTCTTGGGCAGCACCTGTGGCTCAGTGAGTAGGGTGCTGGCCCCAGATACCAAGTGTGGTAGGTTCAAACCCAGCCCCGACCAAACTGCAACAAAAAATGCCGGGCGTTGTGGCGGGCGCCTGTAGTCCCAGCTACTTGGGAGGCCGAAGCAAGAGAATCGCCTAAACCCAAGAGCTGGAGGTTGCTGTTAGCTGTGATGCCATAGCACTCTACTGAAGGTGAAAACTAGTCTCAGGGAACCCAGGAGAGGAGCTGGGGTTAGCACCTCCCATCCCGAATCATTGTCTTAAAGGGGAGTGGGATCTGCTATCCTGGCCCCACACCTGAGACAAAGCTTGGCAGCTAAGCTGGAGAAGGCCCAAGTGGTTCTTTGCTTTTCCTGTCCCGAATCCAGAATCCTGGAGTATAGGCAAGAGAAAGGCTGCTTGGGTTCTGCCCTCAGCTTGGGCACTGCAGCGTGGCACACACAGCCCCAGCCTTGGGCAGAGTGTTAAGGCATTCTTGCTGGCCTGCATGCCCCCCTCCTAGGAGGCAGGAAGGCTGTACTCTGTCAGGCCTGCACCCTGGATGAACTGGTTCACTTTGCTCTGTGCCAACTTGCCTGGACCGTTCACCAGCAGAGCACAGGGCCAAGGGCAGTTCATGGATTAGAGTGCTGCTTTTCCATTTTAATTTCTCCTTTTAAACAAAGTAGATTGGGGTCTTCATAGTCCCTGGAACAGGCAGGGGATGGGGAGAGTGCTGCCTCCAACTAGTTGTAAGTCCATTTGGACTCCTGGCTGGGTTCTTCCCTGAGGCCCAGGTTTCAGAATTTCCCCTTGGCTCTGAATTTCCTTGGCCTCCATCTTAGCACTGTCTGGTGGGCCGCCAGCCCATATATCTTGTGGCTGCTCGATAGAGCCACTGGGGTCTGACACATCCATCAGCCAGCCTTGGTGGGCGGGGCTGTGCCTATGTGTGCAGAGGCAGAGAGAGGGATGGGGCAGTGCCTGGCCTGAAGGCCACCAGCTGCACCTTCACAGCTCTGGCCTGTACAGAACTAGGGATCAATTAGGGAACAGCCCTGACTAAAAGTAAGGCACTTCTGCTCTAGTCTGGAGAGGCTTGGGGGTGGGGGAAGGGCCAGTGGTCATGCTGGGGTCATCCAAGTGATGGCACCATCATGGAGTCCCAGAGGGATGGCTGGGGGATGAGTCTGCTGCCTGGTGCTGGCTCATTTATCATGATGCTCCTATTTGCTGAGGTCACTCCCTCCCTCCTTTGCCCGCCTCCCATCCAGGCCTGCCTACATTTTTGATGGCCTGTTACCATGGTGAGGCTACCGCATCACCACCCTATTGTTCCCCCATGCCTGGATTTGGGGGTGGGGAGAGGTGGAACTCATAGCTCCCTTTGCAAGATGCAAGGGCCACTCGGCCTGGCCTGAAACACACCCCCAGGGACATCTTGCTAGGCTTGTTGAGGCCCAGACAATATGCAAATAGCCTCCAAGCCAGATGGTCGGTTTCCAAAGGAGCCCAGGGGAGGGGAAGGGTTAAGCAGAGTCGGGGGGCTGGTGGATTGAGGATGGCTCTGGGATAGATGGGGGCTGGGGAATCTCATTTCACCTTCCTACTCTGTCCTCCTTTCTGTTTATACTGAGGGTAGGCTCCCTCCTGAGATCTCATACGATTATCCAGGAGTGAAATATTTATTGAGCAGCTACTATGTGCAGGTGCTAGGGAGAGGGTGGTAAGTAAGATGAACACAGAGCCTACCTCATGGAGCCAGAGACAGATGGACTTCCTTCATTAGCGATGGGAAATACTATCGCCTTCAGCTGGGATCAGGAGAGTCCTTGCCCAGGGAGTTAAACCCTGGAACTCAGTCCTGAAGGAAGAGTAGGGTGGGCTGGGGAGCATTCTGGGAAGAAGGAAGAGCATATGGGAAGGCCTGGGGCAGGACAGAATTGGCAGGTTCAAGGTAGCAGAACAGAGACAGCAAGAAACTCAGTATGAGAAGCCAGAGCAGGTGGGGCCTTACAGGCTTTAAGAAGGGGCCTGCTCTGGAAGGGCCTCTCCCTCCTAGTGAACCCTAGTGGTATCTAGCAAGATACCACTCTGCAGGAGCCAAGCCCGCACCACTTAGGCCTGGTGCCCAGGTTTCTCTGCCTCCACACTGAATTAAATGTATGGCACTGGGTTTACCATTACTAGAAATGGGGTTTGAGGGCATGGCACAGTTTGCTGAACCCCAAGATGTTTGCTGAACATGAGGACAGACTGTGGAGGGAGGTAGGAGGGAGGAGGAACAGGTAAACAGCATGGACTTTGTAGTCATATGGTCCTGGTTTTGAGTTTGACCCCATTACTTTCTAGTTCTATGAACTTGGGTAAGAAAATTCCTCCTTTTATTTTTTTTTGGGTAAAACAGCCATGGTTAAGACTGTCTCACAGGGTTATGTGGGGACCAAATAAGATGATCTGTACAAAGCTCTTGATGCTGTGGCTGGCACAGCAAGCTGTAAGCATTTCAGCATGCAGAGGAAGAACCTGTATCCTTTGCACTCTGCCCAATGGGCTGGTACTCCTGGTTGGGGTGGTTGGGGAGGTGGGGTATTTAATAGTTAGCCATTTATCAGACAATGCTGGGACTGGGTGGTGTTTTCTGTGGAATCCAGTACCTTCCCATCAGAAGCCAGACAAGGGGCTAGGGATGGTGGCTCACACCTGTAATTCTAGCATGCTGGGAGGCTGAGGTGGGTAAGCCTGCTTGAGCTCAGGAGTTCTGAGACCAGCCTGAGCAAGAGTAAGACCCATCTCTAAAAAAAAAAAAAAATAGCTAGGTATAATGCCAGCTACTTGGGAAGGTAAGGCAAGAGGTCACTTGAGCCCAAGAGTTTGAGGTAGCTGTGAGCTATGACACCATGGCACTCTACCGAGGGTGTCAAAGTAAGACTCTGTCTTAAAAAAAAAAAAAAAAAAAAAGGCCAGAAAGGTAATGGTGGGACTGTGAGAGTAGTGAAGGGGTCTTGGACACTGACCCTCCTGCTATCCAAATGTTTATTTATTTATGAGACAGACTCTTACTATGTTGCCCTCGGTAGAGGGCTGTGGCATCACAACTCACAGCAACCTCAAACTCTTGGGCTTAAGTGCTTCTCTTGCCTCAGCCTTCTAAGTAGCTGGGAATACGGGTACCTGCCACAACACCTGGCTATATTCTAGATGTTTAGACTCACAAAATGTCAGGGAGTTGGCCAATGTTCCCAGTACAATCCAGGTGGAAGGAATGACACTCCAAGGCTATAGATACTGGAGGCCACACTGCCCGCGGGCACGTAGGACGAGAGGACGCAGATGGGTACCCTAATAGAAGGTTTACAGTGCAGGAAGCCTTCGGCCCTGGCCTGCCCATCTGAGTAGAGTAAATGTTGGGAGGTGCTGCTCTGTGGGAGAGTGCTTCACTGGAGCCAGGGGACCTGGGCTGTAGGAAGTTACTTCACATCTCTAAGTCTCAGACTCATCCCCTGACAAATGGGGATAATAATCTAAAGTCCCAAGAGTTGCTTGAGGACTCAGGCACAATGCCAGCAAGTCCAGCAGAATTTAAAACACAAGGACAGGCTCAGCAGATGGGTGAGCGGAGCAGGCGGGTGCAGGGCCGCCAAAGACGGGGCAGAGGAGAGTGGCAGGGGCCTGGAGTTGAAGGGATCCTGAGTCACAGAAGCCAGGTCCAAGCAACCACAACACCTAGAGCTGGTAAATGGCCTATCTACCAACCTCGGCCAATCAAGAAGATGACCTGGGCTGGGTGCAATGGAGCAGATGGGTGCTCTGAGCTGTATGCTCTCACTGACTTCTGGGCTGCCAGAACCTGCTCCTACAGGCTGTTGCCAAAGGGACAGCACAGCATGCCTATCTTAGCACCACCAAAAGCTCCCACCAGAGTTTCTCACCTAGGGGAGCTGTCCTTGTCTGAGGGACACTGACTGCCTATTGCAGCAGGACCCCCAAGGTTGTCAACCCCAGCTTCTTGAGGCTGAAAGGGAATAACCTCAAAGTCCTATGTGATACCAGCTCCCAGCTGTAAAAGACCCTCATCCAACCTCTCTTTGAACCTGAGAGACAGGAGGCCAGCTCCTTGGTAGAGCAGCTGACTGTTAAGAGCTCTTTTTTCCCAAGCAGAAATCTATCTTCCTGTCACTCGCACCCACTGGGTTTGGTTGGTCTACAGGGACCATGCCAACAAACATATCCCCTCTTCCCTGCGATGGCCCTCCAGATTTGGCAAAGGCTGGCCCCCTAAGTCTTCTCTTCCACAGGTTAAACTGTGTCAGTCCGTACTGAGTCCACCAGGCTCCAAGACTGGCAATTCTGAGAGCCCACCCCAGGCCTCAGTTGAAAAGGGAGAAGAAAGAGCTGGCATTGGGGGGGTAAAGAAGGAGAGGGGGAGGAGGGAACATCAGAGGAGCCATTTACAAGTGAATGGGGGTAAGAATGGAGCAGTTTGCAGGCTAAACTGGCCTCAGAAGGAGGTTTACAGATGTGTGAGGGACGCTCCTCATTGTTTAATTAAGCAGAAAGTGGATCTTTTCAAAAGCAATTTTGCACAGGGACTGGGAAGGGTGTGTGTGTGGGGGGGGAGGTGGAGAGGGGATCAGTAAACAGGCCCAGAGAGCAGAGAAAGGAACAGCTGGCCCCAGAGAGGCTGTGAAATGCATGCTAAGCAGTTTAAAGCCCCAGAAGCTCCTGCAGCTCCTACCCTCCCTCACCATACACCCTTTAATACAAGCGGAGCAGGCGGGTGCAGGGCCGCCAAAGACCGGGCAGAGGAGAGTGGCAGGGGCCTGTAGTTGAAGGGATCCTGAGTCACAGAAGCCAGGTCCAAGCAACCACAACACCTAGAGCTGGTAAATGGCCTATCTACCAACCTCGGCCAATCAAGAAGATGACCTGGGCTGGGTGTCATAGCTCCCACCTGTAATCCTAGCACTCTGGAAGGTAGAGGCAGGAGGATTACTTAAGTTTAAGAAGTTTGAGACCAGCCTGGGCAAGAATGAGACCCTATCTCTACTAAAAATAGAAAAATTAGCTAGTCATTGTAGTGGGTGGCTGTAGTTCTAGTTATTTATTTATTTATTTTTGAGACAGAGTCTCAAGCTGTCCCCCTGGGTAGAGTGCTGTGGCATCACAGCTCATGGCAACCTCCAACTCCTGGGCTCAAGCAAGTCTCCTGCCTCAGCCTCCCAAGTAGCTGGAACCACAGGCGCTTGCCACAATGCCTGGCTATTTTTTGGTTGCAGCCGTCATTGTTGTTTGGCGGGCCCGGGCTGGATTCGAACTCACCACCTTAGGTGTAAGTGGCTGGCGCCTTAGCCACTTGAGCCACAGGCGCCGAGCCTTGTAATTCTAGTTATTCAGGAGGCTGAAGCAGGATCATTCAAACCCAGGAGTCTGAGGTTGCTGTAAGCTAGGCTGTCACTACGGTACTCTAGCCTGGGCACTCCAACCTCTCATCTCAAAAAAAAAAAAGAAGATGGCCTGTGCCATGGAGATGGCTTTTAAGACATCCCTCTAAGTATACATTCAACTTCTTTCTGGGTCTGAAACCTTGTTTCACAGAACTGTACATACTTAGATCCTGAAGCAAATTTTCCAGACTGTATGTGTCAAATAGACAACCAGCTTGATAAAGTATAAAGTTAGCCCAAGCTCCCATTTTACAGATAGAAAAAAGAGGCCCAGAGGAAGGGCTGACTTGCAACTGCAAGCTGCGGAGATCCTCTCTTGCAGCCTCAACCCCCTTTGGCCTTATCCATTCTCTTCTCCCAGGTTGGCTTGGTTGGAAGCTCTCCCCTGGCCCAGGATCCACGGGTCCTCTTGTTTGCAAGACATGTCACAATCCATAATCTTATGGCTGCTATTGTATCTACTGGAGTCTCTAAGACCTCCATGGCCAAGTGGCAGCCCCTGGGTTGAGAAGGCTGCCAAGTAAGCGATCTGGGCACAGGCTTGAGGGGGGAAGCAAGACTCAGACTCTCCTAGTAGCACCAGGCCCCTGTCTCCCAGTAGGCTCACACATACCAAGATAAGGCTGGCAGCTGCCAATGGCTTCAGTGTGACCTGTGCCTCTGGACAGGGCAAAAGTAGGAGCCAACTGGCCCCCTCCCCCTTCCTTCCTTCCTTTCATTCCCAATGCCCCCTCAGCAGTGGCTAGAGGATGAGGGATCACAACCCTAAGCAGAGAGCCTCAGCCTCCCTACTTGGGTAACTCTGGGCAGGTCTCAGGTCCTCCCTCTGTCTATCTCCTTCAGGTTTTTTTTTTTGGCTGGGGCTGGGTTTGAACCCACCACCTCTGGCATATGGGGTTGGTGCCCTACTCCTTTGAACCACAGGTACTGCCCATCTCCTTCAGGTTTTGATAATAATACTCCTTGTGGGCCAGGTGTGGTGGCTCACACCTGTAACCCTAGCACTCTGGGAGGCTGATGAGTGTGGATTGCTTGAGCTCATGAATTTGAGACCAACCTGAGCAAAAGTAAGACCCCATCTCTACTAAAATAGAAAAACTGAGGCAGGGTGGCACCTGTGGCTCAGTGAGTAGGGTACTGGTCCCATATACTGAGGGTGGTGGGTTCAAACCTGGTCCTGGCCAAACTGCAACAAAAAAATAGTGGGGCATTGTGGTGGGTGCCTGTAGTCCCAGCTACTTGGGAGGCTGAGGTAAGAGAATGGCCTAAGCCCAGGAGCAGGAGGTTGCTATGAGCTGTGATGCCACAGCACTCTACCAAGGGCAACAAAGTGAGACTTTGTCTCCAAAAAAAAAAAGAAAGAAAAGAAAAACTGAGGCAAGAGGATTGCTTGAGCCTAAGAGTTGGAGGTTGCTGTGAGCTATGACACCACCTACCCAGGGTGATAGCTTGAGACTCAAAAAAATAAATAAATAAAATACCTGTTGTGCACACTACGAAACTGAAATAAGTAGCTGTTGAAGGCACAAGTGAATGAACACAGCATCAGAAGTGGAAAGTGCACTACAGGTGCAAGATGTTAAGGGGACTCAAGGAGCCAACTGGAATAAATGGTGATAGGGAGTGGCCCAGTGTCAGCGTTTTGGAGACCCTGACATCTGGTTCCAAATCCTAGCTTTGCCACATAAATAACTGTGGGTGGGTGTAGTGGCTCATGCCAGAAGCCAGTGTTGTGGTGGGTGCCTGTGGTCCAAGATACTCAGGAGGCTGAGGCAGGAGGATCTCTTTGAGAGTGCAGTGAGGTATGATGAAGTCACTGCATTCTAGCCTGGGTTACAGAATGAGACCTTGACTCTGAAAATAAATAAATAAATAAATAACTGTATAACCTGGAGTTGGGTTCCTGATATCTGTGAGTTTGGGGTCCCACCTTTTAAAGTGAAAACGTAATGGTTTACTGGTTAGGAATTAGTAACAGCGATTTACACAACCAGCCTCCACATCAGCCTGAGCCCTGATGGCTCCAGGCTTCCTTCAAGTCCTTGCCCAGCAAAAGCCTCTAACCCCTGAGCCCTTCACAAGTGCTGTCCCCTCTGCCTGGAATGGGCCCCTATGCACCTCTACTCTTCTTCTGTCATTTATTAGGCTGGCTTCTTTTTTTTTTTTTTTGAGACGGAGCCTCAAGCTATCCCCCTGGGTAGAGTGCCATGGCATCACAGCTCATAGCAACCTCCAACTCCTGGGCTTAAGCGAGTCTCCTGCCTCCGCCTCCCAAGTAGCTGGGACCACAGG
>CAUYQV010074260.1:0-11567 GCA_963574575.1 Galagoides demidoff | reverse complement strand
TGAGACGCTATCTCAAAAAAAAAAAAAAATAACCACTGATTTACTCTTTCTGTGAATTTACCTACTCTGGACATTTCATTTATAAGCATCATAAGATATATGGCTTTTTGTTTCTGCCTTTTACTTAGCATGATGTCTATGTTCTTCCAATGTATCATATCAGTGTTCATGATGTCAATATGCTTTATTAGTGGTGATACTATTTGATCATCAAACAAAGGCAGCCTCTTCTGAGCTTATCTGGTTAGTATAGTTGCTCATCATTTTATGCTCAGGGTCTATCACATGGCCTAGCATACACTGAACTCTCAATAATTATTTGCTGAGTGAAAATTTTTAAATGAAGCTTGATGCCCATAGAACAGTGGTTACGGCACCAGCCACATACATGGAGGCTGGTGGATGCAAAACCAGCCCCAGGCCAGCTAAACAACAATGACAACTGCAACAAAAAAATAGCTGGGGATTTGTGGCGGGCATCTGTAGTCTCAGCTACTTGGGAGGCTGAGGTAAGAGAATTGCTTAAGCCCAAGAGTTTGAGGTTGCTGTGAACTGTGACGCCACAGCACTCTACCACGAGTGACATAGTGAGACTGTCTCAAAAATAAGAGTGACATAGTGAGACTCTGTCTCAAAAATAAAAAAAAAGAAGTAAGAAAACTTTTAAATGAAAGAGAAGAAATCGTAAGTGATCTAAAGGTATGGTAGAAAGACCCACAAAAATTTTCACCAGGGCAGGTAGACTCAAAACAGTTCTTTTAAGTAGTAATGATACTAATACTAGTTAATAATAGGAACTTCAATTTTCAGACTTTTGGTTAAAGTTAGAAAAGGAAAAATTTTATTTACGTTTATCAGTTGCAGATATAGCAGGTTAAACCATGCTAAGCTAGCAAAAAAAGAGACTAAGACCTCGTGTGAATCAATTTATTTGGGGAAAAATTCCAAAATTACTCACTTCATATAAGGCACCACAGGAAGCAAGAGTGACCACGGAAGGATGAGGAGAGGGAGGCTGGGGTCAGAAAGAGGACTCTGAGCAAATGGAACAGCAGGTAAAATGGCCCCCCGGTAGGAGGGAGGATGATTCTGTCATAGAATGGAAAAAGGCCAACATACCTAGAATATGGGAAATGAGAGGTGGACAAGGCTGGAGAGCCAAGCTGGGTCAATACTATGGATGAGGATTTCATCTTTATCCTAATAGTAGAAAGCCACAAAAGGTGTGAAGAGAGGAATGACATGGATTTATGTGGCTTTTTTTATTTGTTTGTTTTTTTGAGGCAGAGTCTTACTTTGTCACCCTTGATAGAATGCCATGGTGCCATAGCTCATAACAACCACAAACTCTTAGGCTTTTAAGCAATTTTCTTGCCTCAGCCTCCCAAGTAGCTGGGACTACAGGTGCTTGGCTAGTTTTAGAGACAAGGTCTTGCTCTGGTTCAGGCTGGTCTCAAACCTGAGAGCTCTAGTAATCCACCTGCCTTGGCCTCCCAAGTGCTGGGATTAAAGGCATGAGCCACTGCGCCCAGTTAGATGTATGTGTTGAAAAAATAAAAATAACTCGTTGTAAAGAACAGTTCGATTGGGAGGTAAGAGTGCTATGGGAGGCCAGTTGGTAGGCTATGATGGGGTCCAGATGAGAGATGGTGATGGTTTGGACAAAAGCAGTGGTGAGAGGATGGAGACACATAGGAAAAATCAATAGGCTTTGGAGACAAATTAGCTGTAAAGGCGACAGAGTAGAAGGGAATGTCAAGGTTGATCTATTTAGCTTTTAGAAAGGAAAAGACTATGTTGTTTTCTAAGTTTGAGATCTTTTCGGGTGATGCAGCCTCTTCCCTTTACATGTTCAGATTTGAGATTAATACTAAAGTGAGGGAAGGTACCCAGGAAAAAAGAAAGTCTGGAAAATAAAAACAGGAGTTTCTCAGAAAAGCCCAAGGACACACCTGTAACGTCCTCCCCATGGTAACCAGCACTTCTCATTTGACACCTCCATGAGAAATAATATGGTAATTCCTTTGTCTGTTTATTTGTAAATCCAATAAAAAGACAAGAACAGAGCTGATTGGGGACCTTGGCCATTTTTAGATTCTAATCCGCTGGGGCTCTACTAGCTAAAATAAAATTCCTTCTCCTATAATTTTTGGTGAGAGTCTATTGGTTTCAATTCATCGGTCCTGCAATAAAAGAAGTTACCTCTTCCCCCATGACCATAGGAACAGGTTAAAAGTTGCCTGTTCTTTGTTGTTCTTGTCAGTATTTGGCCTCATCTCCTCCCAGAACCATTTTCCTCAGTCATTTAGTTTTATTTTCCTATACTAAGAAAATAAATCCAGGCTTCCTGCTGGTAGACCAAGCCAGCAGCCCTCATAGCTTTTCCAGTTCTGCCAATTTGGTCTACTCCTTGACTGCTGTCGCCTGTTAGTTTCTATGTTGAGAAAACAGAATAATTTAATTAGGAGATGCTGGTCTCTAGGTTCAAGTGTGTTTCCTCTCACCTACTTTGCCTCTTTCCCTTACAGAGTTCCCTATAGATTAGTCCCATATTGGGACTGCTGCCTGTTTTGATAAGACCCGAAAGCTAAATTGGTTTTTACATTTTTTAATGGTTGGGAAAAAGGAATGTGTATGGGTGGTATGTGTGTTTGAAGGCACACAAATGGGAAGGATTGAGGAAGTAACAGACTATAGCAGAGTCTAGTCTTCATGAACCAATAAGGTGCTGGTTTATTAGTTAGCTATTCCATCCCAGTGTTCCTCCAAGTACCCTATACCTCATGAGGCTTTTCTCTTCTTGGCTTTTAGGTCAGGCTGTCCCCGCAGGATCCCACGTGCGGCTGAATCTTCAGACTGGGGCAAGAGAGGTGAAACTCCAACATGAGAACAAGATGCAAAATAATTTGAAGGGGTTGAAAAAAGGCAAAAGGTACAGTGTCAACTCTAGAGACTGGGAGACTAAGTGATGACATTGATTTTATAATACTAAAAGTGCTACCCAAATTCGCGTGGCTTTTTTTTAAATTTTAAATTTAATAGCATAGAATTTGTGATAAATATGTCAGAGGTTTATGGAAGTTTGCTTCTGCAATCTTTGGCAAGAAATAGTTTGCAAGGCAAATTGATACTTTGTAAAAGGCTATAGGAGGAATGCTTAAGCTGCTTTAAAAATGAAGCTATTTTTCCCAGTGCTTTAAGAGCACCCATTTGAATCCCAACGATTAATGTGCTGATTACAGATGAGTCATCTATTCATTAAAACAGGCCTGTTAGGTCTTCTGCTGTGCAATAATACTTCCTTGGTGAACAATAAAATTGCATTTTAAAGTCTTTAATTCAGACTAACTTTTCCTCTTGTTAGTATTAAAATAGGCTGTCTTATAGTATGAAAGGAGAAGCTACTGCAGTTCTCTGGTGATTAGAGGTTTTCTTAGTTTTAAGTCACCAGTTCGTATTTTAGATTACAGAGAATTCAGTCTTTATTTATCTGTTTGTTGTCTTGAATTAACAAATTTTCTTTGGTTGGTATTTCCTGAATGAGAGGAAGGAGGTTGAGGCATAGGTTTGTCCTGGATGCTAGAATTGTACAGTTTAAAAGTTCAGTATAAATACCAGCCATGAGGTTTCTATCACAGGGATCAATGAATTACAGCCTATAGGCCATATTGGGCATTCTGCCTGTTTTGATATGATCTGAAAGCTAAACTGGTTTTTACGTTTTTAATTTTATTTATTTTGTGCAGTTTTTGGCCGGGGCTGGGTTTGAACCCGCCACCTCTGGCATATGGGGCTGGTGCCCTACTCCTTTGAGCCACAGGCGCTACCCTTGGTTTTTACATTTTTTAATGGTTGGGAAAAAGCAAAAGAAGAATAATATTTCATGACTCATGGAAATTTAAATGAAATTCAGATTTCAATGTCCATAAAGTTTTACTGGAACATAGCAATGTTCATTTGTTTACAAATTGTCTATGGCTGCTTTCTTGCTACAATGACAGAGTTGATTAGTTGGGATAGACACCATAATAAGGCTCACAAAACCTAAAATATTATCTAGTCATTACAGATAGTTTGCTGACCTATTCTAAAACATACTGGGAATTAATCAAGGATTAATGAATGGGGTTAGTGTTACTCAGTCTTTGGATTTTTATAATTTTAATAATATTTTGCAGTTAGGTATGAATCAGAAATGGAGCTTAAAGATCAAGTTCTCACCTTAGTCTTTTCCTTGATACACTTGACAGACAGTATTTTTGCTGATTCATGTGTACCTTTGTCAAGTGGCACACATGGTCCTACAGTACAGCCTGTTTAGATTTGGGCAGTTTTCACTGTTGGAAAATTAGGCCTTTTACTGGGATAGAGTCATTTCTCCTTCTTATAGTCACCAAAATTGAGAAGGATCTTTCATCTTCCTTCACATCTCCAGAGAGGCCTGGGGCACCCCATGTCATACGATTACTCTTCTCACAACCATCTAAGAAATAATAAGATATCATTGTTGCAGCCCCTGCCAATATTCCTCCATCCTCTGCACAAATATATACATATATATCAACATCTCAAAGCACTTTCAGGAAGTCTTTTCTCACATCTAATCCAAACATTTTTTTTCTTTTCTTTTTTTTTTTTTTTGAGAGAACAGTCTTACTTTGTTGCCCTTGGTAGAGTGCTGTGATGTCACAGCTCACAGCAACCTCAAACTCTTGGGCTCAAGTGATTCTCTTGCTTCAGCCTCCCAAGTAGCTGGGACTACAGATACCAGCCACAACACCTGGCTATTTTTAGAGATGGGGTCTCACTCTTGCTCAGGTTGGTCTCACTCTTGTTCAGGCTGATCTCAAACCTGTGAGCTCAGGCAATCTACCCACCTTCACCTTGCAGAGTGCTAGGATTCCAGGTGTAAGCCACTGTGCCTAGCTAGTCCAAGTCTTATTTTCTGAAGAAAAAGCCAATATTTTTTTCTTGGCCCAAGAATATTGAGTTAGGAACTCAATTAATTTCGAATTTCTCTATTTTTTGGTTTTTATATCACGTAAAGTTACTTTTCTACTCCCTGACTGTAGATCATCAGTAGGAGCACTTACTGCTTTTTCTGCTGTGCTTATCTTTTCAGAATAGAAAGCAGAGTCTGTAGAAACATACCACAAAGGTGAAATAGTTGTCCCGTGGGCCATATTGGGACTGCTATCTGTATTGTTTGGTACCTGTTAATTTTTCTCCTTTGGAGTGTTTGTGAGGACTCTGTCCTATAGTGGGTTTCAGGATATGCTGGACATTTCCTCTTCCTTCTCAGTGTTTATAGCTAGTGGCTATTCAATCTGAACCAAAGCCCAAAGGCATTGACACCATAGTGTGGACATTCAACACTGTGAGCTCAGAGAAACTCTGGCTGTCATTGGTGGACTTTTTCCTGTTGAAATGGAGCTCTTCCAATTTCACTTCATGTCTTCCTGGCTTCTTAGCACTGGAATGGCCCTGAAATTGCTATATTTTACTTACCTGCTTATTCTGTTTTGGAGGACAAAATATGCAGCTTCCCAGCAGATTGTTAGAGAAGTTAGTGATCCCACAAAGTTAAGAATGCTTGGCTTAGAGCAGTGTTTTTCACATTTGTTTTGTTTCACAGCACACTTGAACCCATAGTTAAACTTTTGTAGCACATTTAAATTATGTTGGTTAAAAAAAGTGTTAAAGAATATGCTTTGAACTTATTTCGAAAACAATTTAATTATGATCTTTAAAATTCGTGGCTCACTGGTTTAAAAATCACTGGCCTAAAGTGAGGTGGGGATATCCTTTAAGCCTAATGCATGGCAGCTTTTCCACTAGTGCCGCCAGCCGTACTGCTCTATGGGCTCTAAGGCCTGAGACACAGTCACTGACTCTAGCTTGTCTCAGAAGATTCTCTTGGCATTGCCTGTCTTTAGTGCATATTTGGTTCCTAGCAACATTTTTTTCACTTTCTACTTGTGCTTTAGGCATTGCCATCTCCACTGGTTTTAGTTCATTTTCCTGTCAACATCTCCATAGTACAGTTCTCTTTTGCCCTGGAATAACCAGTTACTTTGAGTCTTCCTCCCATGTTTGAAGGGCTGAGGGACAAACTACATTCAGTTTGTACCATTTTGGGGTAAGCCATTATCAAGGTCCAATATGGTGTTAGTGGTTACGTGGTTAGGCCAAGGAAAGGGCCATTTACTTGCTCCATTCACTTATTTCACAAAAGACTGATATTAAGTGCCCATATGCCAGGTATTGAGGATACAGTAGTAAACAAAACAGGCAGATATGGAAGCTGGCAGACAGAAAACCAGGTAAACATTCCAGAAAGATAATGATAGGTTGTAATGATGGCTGGGGAAGAAATAAACAAGGTGAGACTGGTTTAGATAGGATAATTTGGGAAGGCCTCACCAAGATAATTGGACTGAGACCTAAAGAAGGAGCTAGATTTAGCCATGCAAAGGTTTGAGTTTATAGGTTTTTAGGGGTTTGAACATTTCAAACAGATGGAACAGCAATAAATCCCCACATTTGTCAAGGAAAAGGCTTTGTAAAGTTTGAGAAACAGGCAAGATGGTCAGGGTATCTAGAGAAGAGGAGAAAGAAGACTGATAAGAAATGGTATTAGAGAGGTACACAGGAGCCAGATCATGTGCAGTTCCAAGGAATGTGGGTTTCTTTTTTTCTTCTTTTTTGAGACAGGGTCTTGCTCTGTTGCCAAGGCTAGAGTGCAGTGGTATCGTCATAGCCGATTATAGTCTCAAACTCCTGGGCTCAAGTGATCCCCCTGCTTCAACTTCCTGAATAGCTAGGAATATAGGTGTGTACCACCATGGTTGGCTAATTATTTTTTTTAATTTTTTGTAGAGATGAGGTCTCATTGTATTGCTCTGGCAGGTCTCAAATTCCTAGCCTGAAGTGATCCTCTGAGCCTTCCAAAGTGGCAGGATTATAGGCATTAGCTACCTGGCCTTGAACATGTTGAATGATCTTCATTCACCTTTAATTGTAATGGAATGCCATTGGAGGATTTTAGGCAGGAGAATGATTTAATGTAGGTACAGGTTAGCAAGATAACTCTAGTTGCTGTTTGTCTAGAGAAGAGATTAAAGGTGGACAGAAGAAGCATAGAGATAATTAGGATGTCATTTCAGTAGATCAGTCAGAACATAATGGTAGCTTAGTCTAGGGGTTCGTAATGGAGGGTGAGTATATTTGGAGGTGGAGCCAATAGGACTTCCAATTTAGATGTAGGGGTTAAAGGAAGATAGAGGATATTCAGGATAAAATCTCATTTTGAGCAACTGAGTGTTTGGCGGTACCATTTATTGAAATGGAAAAGATGAGAGGGGTACAGATATATAGAGAGAAGAATCAAGATCTAGATTAAGTTTGAGGTACTTGGTTCCATACCTGAGTTCAGCTACTTGGGATGCTGAGGCAAGAGAATTGCTGAAGCCCATGAGTTTCAGTTTGCTGTGAGCTGTGAGGCTGTGGCACTATACCGAGGGCAACATAGTGAGACTCTGTCTCAAAAAAAGTTTGAGGTACTTATTCATATCTGATAAGATGTATTAGTTACGTAGTTGTATATGAGTCCGATTGGTGATCAGTGGAGAAGTTTGGTCTGCAGATGTAAATTTGGGTATCACTAGCATATAGCTGTTTAAAAATAACTAAGGGAGGAGGTAGAGATGGAGAAGAGAAGATTGTCCAGACCTGAACACATATAATACAGGTTATATTGTTGAGGTAGGAGGTGAAGAACCAGCAAGAAGTGGAGGAATAAGGAAGGGGAAGAACCCAGAGAGTGTGGCAACAAGAAGGCAGGATATGAGACTGTTTCAAGAAGGGAGAGTGAACTGTGTAAATGCTGCTGGGGGGGGGAGGTTGAGGAACATGAAGTAAGAGAAGGGTCTGTTGGATTTCCTCATCAGTTTATTTTTATTTATTTTTTGACAGAGTCTCTCTTTGTCACCCTCCATAGAGTGCTGTCGTGTCATAGCTCACAGCAACTTCAAACTTCTGGACTTTAGCGATTCTCTTGCCTCAGCCTCCCCAAGTAGCTGGGACTACAGGTGTCCACCACAACACATGGCTATTTTTAGAGACGAGGTCTCGCTCTGGCTCAGGCTGGTCTCAAACCTGTGAGCTCCAGGCAATCCACCCACCTTGGCCTCCCAAGTTCTGGGATTAGAGGTGTGAGCCACTGTGCCTGACCTTATCATTAGTTATTGATGATCTTGGTGAACAGTGTGAGTAGAGTTAGAGAACATGATCCAGACTGGAGGAAATGGCAACATAAACAGGAGCCAAGAAGATAAGGATAGTGAGTGAAGACAATGTGTTCATAAATGTGTTTACTCTGAATGAGAGCAGAAAAATGGCACCAAATGATTGTTAATATGTGAACAGAAATGATCCAGAGGGAGGGAGCAGTATAATTATGGAAGTTAAAACTTTTATAAGGGCAGTGGCATCTAGAACATAAGTTGATAGGAGCAGGGACACTGCCATCCATTATAGTGGAAGGCAACATAGAGAACATAGGTTTTGGTGCAGATTGTCTTAGAAAGCTGATGGCGAGAAGGTGAAGTTTTTTTGAGACAAGAGTCTTAAGTTGTCACCCTGGGTAGAGTGTGGTGGCGTCACAGCTCACAGCAACCTCCAACTTGGGCTCAAGCAATCCTCTTGCCTCAGTTTTTCTATTTTTAGTAGAGGCAGTGTCTCGCCTTTGCTCAGGCTGGTCTTGAACTTGTGAGCTCAAGCAGTCCACCCGCCTCGGCCTCCCCGAGTGCTAAGATTCAGGTGTGAGCCACCGTGCCCAGCCAGGAAGACAAAGTTTTTCATGATAACATCTGTTTTCTCAGTGAAGAGTGAAGTGAGAAGAGCAGCGGACGATGGTTGTGTGTGTTTGCACTGGCACACGTACACTTGTGCGTGTAGTCAGGACTGAGAGTGGGCAGTGATAGAAAGTGTGGGAGCAGGGGACTTAAGGCAGTAAACAGATACAAGGTGCAATGGGATTGGTCTTAACCAAGTCTTAGGGGAGGGACGAGATAATCTGTTCAAGCTATGGTTCCCTCTTGTGGGTGGGGGCAGGGAAGTGGCATCCTCATGCAGTTGGCAGTGGGTGATGTTCTGGGGGGAGAGATTCACAATTTTCTCCCCTACTTTGTAGGATTTTGGTACCAGTTTCAATGAAATATTACTTTTAAGGGATTAACACACTACCTGACACATGGTTAAGTGCTCAATTAATGGGAGTTACTAGCTGTTGTTAGTTTAAGAGGACTGAGGCTAGAGAAGACAAGTCTTTTTCTTAAGGTCCTAAATGGTCTCTAGTGTGAATGAAAGAGTGAATGAGTAAAGATGAATGTCTGTGGCTTGGATTAGCTCCAGTGGTCTTTGTGAGGATACCAGTCTAATCTTTGGTAGTTTACTGAGATGGCACCCACCCTGACTCTTTCTTCTTCCCTTTGGAGTCTGACTGTAGAAGATGGCTGGCCTTGATTCTACTCCTTTGTATTTCAAACCCATTCTTATGTTGTATGGACACATATTTCCTGTTTCTCCTCTGTGCTCAGAGATTGATTTTATGGCATGAAACTATCCAACCAATTTTTGTGATGACAGGGTGGCTCTTCAAATCAGTTCAGACACATGCTGCAGAGCTCTGGTCCCTGTTGTCCCTTTTCCCAGAAGAATATAAATAAAGGTACATGTTACTCCCTGTGTCTGTGCCCACTGCCCTCCAGGATGTCCTGCCCTGGCATATGCTTAGGGGCAGCATTACACAGACATTCCAGGCTTATTTCTGCCTGAGCAGCTGGCTGAGAATTCTCTGTCCATGATTGGCTTCTCTCTGCCCCAAGCCATATCTTCTTTTATGAAATAACCTCATCTTCAGCTGTATCTTTCCTCCTCTAGGTTAAAAGTAAGGTCAGTCTGTTGGACCCTTGGCTGACTGAAGGTAAAGGTATGATAGTACACTCAGTATTAGAGTGGCCTGGCCTAGCCCACCTTGGGGTGCTCGCCAGGGTCATTTTCTTTCCTGGAGAATATAGTGCCTCCCTCCTCACTCTCAGTTTTTCTTTGAACAGGCTGGACATCAACACCAACACCTACACATCTCAGGACCTTAAGAGTGCACTGGCAAAATTAAAGGAGGGAGCAGAAATGGAAAATTCAAAGGAAGACAAGGTACGTGGTGATTTTTCCTATTCGCATAAGCCTACAGCATGGCCTTGGTGTTTTTGTAGTGAAGGAAATCACTTTTTCCAGAAACTTTTGTAATAAATATGGGATAATAATATCGTAAACTAATTTAAAGGGCATTAATGACAAATAAGAAAACCTTTGTGGACTATTTAAAAACAAACAAACAAACAAAAAAAACAGTGCTGATTGTTCCCAACCACGAGCATGGTATGTTCTTCCATTTGTTAACATTTTCTGCTATTTTTCTCAGGGTTTCATAGTTCCCTTTATAGAGATCTTTCACATACTTTGTTAGATATATTCCCAGGTAGTCCATACTACCCAAAGCAATCTACAGATTTACAGATTTAATGCAATCTCCATCAGAGCACCGATGTCAGACTTTAAAAAAACTCGAAAAAAATAGTACTTAGTTTTATATAATGTGATGAAGAAAAACCCCAAATAGCCAATACAATTCTTAAAAATGAAAACAAATCTGGAGGCATCATGTTACTAGACTTCAGTTTATACTACAAAGCTATAGTGATCAAAACATCATGGCACTAGCACAAAAACAGAGACATAGATCTGTGGAATAGAATAGAAAATGAACCTAGCCACATATCATCATTTGACCTTTGATAAGTGTAACAAAAACATGCATTGGGGAAAAGAATCCCTATTTAACAAATAGGAGAACTGTTAGCCACTTGTAGAAGACTGAAACTTGACACACACCACTCACTTCACCACTAACAAAAATTGATTCTCACTGGATTTAAATTTAAAGAGAGTTGGCTCGGCGCCTGTGGCTCAATCGGCTAAGGCGCCAGCCATGTACACCTAAGGTGGCCGGTTTGAATCCCCAGCCTGGGCCCGCTAAACAACAATGATGGCTGCAACCAAGAAATGGCCGGGCATTGTGGCGGGCGCCTGTGGTCCCAGCTAGGGGGACTGAGGCAGGGAGGCTGAGGCAGGAGACTCGTGTGAGCCTAGGAGTTGGAGGTTGCTATGAGCTGTGATGCCATGGCACTCTGCCCAGGGGGATGGCTTGAGGCTCTGTCTCAAAAAATAAATAAATAAATAAATAAATTTAAAGAGAGTGTGAGGAAAATGCTTGAAAATACAGCCTTGGGAAAATATTTTATGAGTAAGACGACCCCCCTGGAAATTGCAGCAACACCAAAAATAAATAACTGGCGTTTGATCTGCTAAAAAGCTTCTGCATAGGTAAAGGTACTACAACCAAAGCAAACAGCCTTCAGAAGGGGAGAAGATTTTTGCATATTATGAATCCAACAAAAGTCTGATAACTAGAATCTTCAGAGAACTCAAATTAATAAGAAAAGAGC
>CAUYQV010074259.1:0-39497 GCA_963574575.1 Galagoides demidoff | reverse complement strand
AATGGCCGGGTGTTGTGGCGGGCACCTGTGGTCCCAGCTACTTGGGAGGCAGAGGTAGGAGACTCGCTTGAGCCCAGGAGTTGGAGGTTGCTATGAGCTGTGATGCCATGGCACTCTACCCAGGGGGATAGCTTGAGGCTCTGTCTCAAGAAATAAAATAAAATAAAATAAAATAAAATTGATTGCTGTGAGTTTTATTTTTTTCATTTTGGGGGGCACAGAGTCTCTCACTTTGTTGCCCTTGGTACAGTGTGGTGTCACAGCTCACAGCAACCTCAAACTCTTGAGCTTAAGCGATTCTCTTGCCTCAGCATCCCAAGTAGTTGGGACTACAGGCGCCTGCCACAACATCCAGCTATTTTTTTAAGACACAGGGTCTCACTCTGGCTCAGGCTGGTCTCAAACCTGTGAGCTCAGTCAATCTACCCGCCTTGGTCTCCCAGAGTGCTGGGATTACAGGCGTGAGCCACTGCACCCAGCTGTCCTGTGGATTTTAAACAGGAAACTGCAGGGCCCTGGGAACAGCAAATAGTAGCTACTGGCTCCTGTTCCTCATTTCTGCCAGTCGGGGGCTGAGGAGGCAGAAAACTTAACAATGTGTGCACTGCATATGGAGCAAGGCCAAAGCCTACAAGGTCAAGGGCTGGGTGGCAGTGCTAACATCTTGTTACTGCTGTCTCAGTCCTAAGTGGGTCCTTGAGCTGGGGACCTCCTGATGGGGCCCCAGGCTGAGAACCTGCGCCCCAAGACAAGAGAAGGGTGTGAAGAGCTGGCTTTCTAGGGCTGCCCTGGGAAGGGGAGAGGAAGGTGCTGATGCTGGAGTTCATTCATTTACCTGCTCACTGCCTTGTCTCATTAGGACTCTTCCCAGGAATGAGGCTCCATTTTGTTCCCCTCCCCCAGACAGGAACTCCTGTGTGAAAAGAAGAGTGGTGCTGCCTTTATTAAAATGTGGCAGATTGCCCCCAGAGCAGTGCATGGTCCTGTTTTTATGGAGCCCAGTTACTGGCCTGAAGCTGGTTTCTAACTTACGATACAGCCTCAATCAAATCAGCTCTCATAGCTGGAAGTCCCAATGTGGGCATTAAAAGGGGGCGGCATATAACCTACCTCATGGTGGTATAGACTGTAGGAGGTCAAGGTAGGGAGGGACTGAGGGTGTTGGGCTGGCTGACTGTCTTCTTTGGTCCTCTCCTTCCCTACCTTGAATGGAGCTCCATGAGGCCAGGGGGTTTGCTTTGTGTTTATCAGTGGCATGTCTCTGGTGCCCAGCACAGCATCTGGCCCATAGATGCCACTTAATAAGTTTTTAAGGAATGAATAAAGGAAGTTCCCCCCACTTGATCATCCATTTATTTATCCACTTGTTCATCCTGCAGATCCTGGCTATTGCCCAACAAGGGCTCAGCTGTGTGAGCCTGGGGGTCTCAATGCCTGGGTAGAAGTCGCTATTTGATAGGAGAGAGATACTGACCAAGATATGCTTTATTTAAGAAGGACCCAGGGCAGAATGTGTAAGCACAGAGAAAGTCAGTGGGGTCACAGAGGTTGGGAAAGGCCTTCTGAGGAGGCAACTCCTGGCCCCCTTGAGCCTAATAGTGCAAGGATGGACATTCAGGTCCAAGTTGAGTCATCGATGGTACATTATCATTCCCTTCTGGGCCTTAGTCCTCATCTCTAATTGGCCATGATAATTCTTGGGGTGGGTCTTAAGTGGAATGACAGTGGAGCACACACCATCTGGCTGGCACAGAGTGATGTTCAGATGGTTCATCTTTAACACTCTTACATGGGGCAAGAGCTCAGAGTCTTGGAGTCAGCAGGACTTGAGTTCAAATCCTGCCCTCACTACTCAGGCTGCACCTAGGACAAACCTATCCTCCCTCATCCGTGAAATGAGGAGAAAACAGCACCCTTTCCCTGCTTTAGCAAGAGGAATGCACAAAGCCCATGCCAGTGGCTAGAACAGTTAGATTTTTTTTATATTTTACTTTATTTATTTTATTTTTATTTTTAAGACAGAGTCTCACTTTGTTGCCCTTGTTAGAGTGCTATGGCATCATAGCTCACAGCAACCTCAAACTCCTGGGCTCAAGAGATCCTCTTGCCTCAGCCTCTCAAGTAGCTGGGACTACAGGTGCCTGCAACAACAACCAGCTATTTCTAGACATGAGGGTCTCACTCTTGCTCAGGCTGGTCTTGAACCCACAAGTTTAGGCAATCCACCTGCCTCGGCCTCTCAGAGTGCTAAGATTACAAGTGTGAGCCACCACACATGGCCTAGAATGGTTAGATCTTAGTAATCAGGAACTGTTTTAATTATTTAAGGAAACAGCTTTATTGAGATGTAATTCACATGCCATTAAATTCACCCTTTTAAAGTGTACAATTCAGTGATTTTTTTTGTATAATTGCATAGTTGTGCAATCAGCACTACTTTCTAATTTCAGAACATTTTCATTGTCCCTAAAGAAATCCCAAAACCAGGGTGGCACCTGTGGCTTAGTGAGTAGTGTGCCGGCCCCATATACGGAGGGTGGCGGGTTTGAACCCAGCCCCAGCCAATCTGCAACAAAAAAATAGCCGGGCATTGTGGCGGGCGCCTGTGGTCCCAGCTGCTGGGGAGGCTGAGGCAAAAGCCCTGGAACTGGAGGTTGCTGTGAGCTATGACGTCATGGCACTCTACTAAGGGCAACAAAGTGAGACTGTCTCTTAAAAAAAAAACAAAAACAAGGAAATCCCATACCCTTTAACAGTTGCACCCCATTCCAGCCCCCCCTCCCCGGTCTCTGTCAACCCTTAATCTACTTTCTGTCTGTCTCTATGGGTTGGCATATTCTGGATATTTCACATAAGAGAAATATCGCCAAAAAAGTAGCATCTTTTTGTTTATCTTTTAGTGTAATATTTTCAAGATTAATCCATATTCTGGAATATATCAGTACTTAATTCTTTTTACGGATAATATTCCACTGCATGAATGGACTGTATTTCGTTTATCCATCATTTGATGCCCAGTGGTTGTTTCTGTATTCTGGCTGTTAGATATAGTACTGCTATAAACATTGTGTACAGATTTTTTGGTGTGTACATTTTTAATTCTCTTGGATATATCTTTAGAACTGAAGTTGCTGGGTCGTGTGGTAACATTTTGAAGAACTACCAGACCATTTTTTTCAAGGCAAGCTGCATTTTTTTTTTTTTTTTGCAGTTTTTGGCCAGGGCTGGGTTTGAACCCATCACCTCCAGCATATGGGGCCGGCGCCCTATTCCTTGAGCCACAGGCGCCGAGCCTGCACCATCTTTTGAGGATTCCAATTTCTCCATATCCTCGCCAACACTTGTCACTGTTTTTTCCTTTTGGTTTTAAAGAGCTATTATTTTTTAATTCCTTGCCCAGTAGGTAGGAAGGACGGTGGGGGGTGGTAGCGGAGAGGAGAGGAAGAGATACTTAGCATCTCTTCGGCTCACCTCGGGATCCACCAGCACATCCCCTTCTCGGCACACCCTCACCTGAGGACCGCGCCGGGGCTATCGTGGTGGCTACACAGAGATGGGAAGAGGAAAAAAGGGCCAGGCCATTCCTACTTGCAGTCTAGTACCAGGCGGGTGAGCCCTGGACACGCAGCCTTTCCCGTCTGGCCCCGCCTGGAGACGTGGGCAAAACGTGGCCCCGCCCCTTCCTGGGAGCAAGTTCCCTCCAGACTACGCCCCCGATGACACGCCTTCCACTTGCGAGTGGGGGCGGAAACCGGCTAAAGGACGCGGGTGGGAGGAGGGTCGAGAAGACTTTGGTGCCAGACCCTGGTGTCCTGCAAATCCGAGTTGAGCTCTGCCCTCTTTTTCAGGGGCTTCCATTCATTTGGGGCCAAAAGTGAACTGTCGCCCCTGTCCCAAACTATTGAAGCTTTGAGGATGGAGGGCGCAGAGGAGACCGTGCTACAGTGAAGGGACCACTTGGCTGAATACGGCCCTGGGGGTGGAAGGCAGAAGGGAAAGAGAAGAACAGTTCTGCGCCAGGGAGTAACTAGTTCTTGGCCGAGGGTCTGGGGACACGGAGTGAAGCTTTGGAACTGTCTAGAGTGACGATATGGGAGCACAGAATACAATTCTGGAGAGTCTAGACTAGAGTGAGGACCTGGAGTCCCTAGGATTAGGTACAGTGTAGGTGTCCTGTACAATCGTGGGAGGAGCAGAATGAGAGTCGGGGGGCGACATTTAAGGTGTGAATGCACAGGATGGGATTATGGGGGCGCAGGTTAGGTAAGGTCTAGGTGCGCAGAATGATATTTTTGGTAAAGGTATGCCCCACCCCACCCCCCCCCGCTGAGTCTGGGGGCCTGGCACCAAGTTCAACAGTCCCAAGGATCAAACGCTGAGGGACCCTGGCCTGGCGCCGGGAGGCAGCCCACAGCGGCGCCGCGGGGGACCGGGTGGGGGCGGAGAAGCTGGGGGTCGGGGTCCCTCCCCCTGGCGCGGGCTCAGGAATCCGCCGAAGGGCGGGCGGAGGCGCCGGGGTGGGCCGCACCGCGGCAAGCGGGCGGGCGGGGGGCGCTTCCTGGGGCTGCGCGTCCAGGGAGCTGTGCCGTCCGCCCGTCCGTCAGCCCGCAGGCACTGCCCGAGCCAGCTGAGCCGCCGGAGCCGCGGGCCTCAGGGCCGTCGCCGGCCCAAGTGAGTGGCAGTCTGTGGGAGGAGGGCGCAAGCCGAAATCTCAGCCGAGTAGGCGGCAGAGCAGAACCCAGGGGCCTGAGCTCTTCGGCCTGCGCCGCTGGGGGATTGGGCGGGGGCGGGGAGGTCCCGGGCGGGTGGGCCTGAGACCCGGGCCTGCAGGAAGAGTTGGCCTTCAGCCCTGGGAGACTCCAGGCCCCCCAAACTCGCTCCTGAGCGGCCGGGCTCTGTGTCCTGTGACAGGGATCAGGGTTGCAGTGGCAGAGGCCCCTGACCTGAGTCCCCCACCTTCCAGCCCCAGGATGCTCCCCTTCGCCTCCTGCCTCTCCGGATCTCTACTCCTCTGGGCGCTGCTGCTGTTGCTCCTGGGGACAGCGTCGCCCCAGGATTCTGAGGAGCCGGACAGCTACACGGTGGGGATGATGGGGCCATAAGTTTGGGACAGGATGGGCAGGGATGGAGAGAACAGAATCCTGAGGTGGCTGCTACTGGGGAAGATTCCCTGTCCCCGTCCCCCACCTCCCGCTGGTAGAGCGGCTGGGGGTGGGGGGTATTGTTTGGAGCAGCCAGGGAGGGTGGCCAGGCTCAGGCACGGCTAGCTGGAGGAGACCTGAAAGTGACCACTGGCCACTTCTGGTTCCTTTCCAGGAATGCACAGATGGCTATGAGTGGGACCCAGATAGCCAGCACTGCCGAGGTAAGTGTGCCTGGGGGACCAACAACCCCCAGGAGCTGGGAAAGGGATTGAGTGTTCCTTCCCATGGGCAACCTCATCTTCAAGAGCTGCAGCAGGAGCTCAATGGCCTATATCCTCTGCTCTGCTCTGCTTGGCTGAGGCCAGCTCTGGTTCTCTGGGGGCCAGATCCACTAGGGAGGGCCCCTCCCTCTCCCATAAACTGAGGAAACCCTGCCCCTACCCCCGCGAGGGGTGGGATCCCATACAGCTCTAAACCATTCTCCTGTTTCAACTCTTTGTTCCCATGGGGGAGGGCAGTGTCTACATGGTTGGGCTGAACTAGGGCCAGGGCTCTGGGGAGAGATAGAGACCCACACGGAGCCAGGAGAATGAAGGGAAGGTGGGAACACCCACTCCATCTCCAGCCCAAGGAAGCCCTAACCTTGCTGAGCAGAGAGTGAAGGCTTTGTCTGGATCACACAGCTTAGAGAAGGCCAAGTGGGGCTCCTGCCTCCCACTCCCTCCTGGGCTGGCCAAGAGACTGGCTGTGCCCAGCAGGCCCCTCTCTGCAGATGTCAACGAGTGCCTGACCATCCCTGAGGCCTGCAAGGGCGAAATGAAATGCATCAACCACTATGGGGGCTACTTGTGCCTACCCCGCTCAGCTGCTGTCATCAATGACCTACATGGCGAGGGACCCCCACCACCAGTGCCTCCCACTCAACATCCCAACCCCTGCCCACCAGGCTATGAGCCCGACCATCAGGAAAGCTGTGTGGGTGAGTGGAGGGTCACTCTGGTGCCCAATCTTCTAGTCCTCACACTAAGCATCTTATAAACTCCAACCTCATGTTCCTTCTTGGCTCAAAAGTCATGTGTGGCTTCTCAGGACCACTGGATGACATGCACACCCTCATCCATATCCCCACTTTGTGGCCTCAGTTCATGTCCTATTGCCCAACTCAGCTCCTGGGACCCTCCCCTCAGTTGCTATGGAGACACTGCAAGAGCTCTGCCTCCTAGCCTCTATCCTCTGGAGACCACAGGCCTTGGAGGAAGGAAAGTCCAGGAATCATTGTTGCTAGGGGGTGTGTGCCTTGCTTACCATGACCCTTGATATGGGGTGTCACAGGTTAGCAGTGCCTTTCCTGTTGGCTCCAGGCTGGTGAACTGCTATTTGTATTGTTGGGAAGATCTAATCCAAGTATTGGATCCATCTGTCATGTTGGATGGCACGAGGGATCCCAGGTGGGGCTGAGTGGTGTCTCTCACAGATGTGGATGAGTGTGCCCAGGAGCTGCATGACTGTCGCCCCAGCCAGGATTGCCATAACTTGCCTGGCTCCTACCAGTGTACCTGCCCCGATGGCTACCGCAAGATTGGGCCCGAATGTGTGGGTGAGTCCAGGGAGCAGCCTCTGTGGTCCCTACTCTGTGCCCCTGACGGGCTCTCAACCATAACCTGACACCCATTCCAACCCATCCTGAGGCTTCACCCCAGTCTCTTGCCACCTCAGCCCTCCTGTCAATCAGACACAGAAGACTCTATGGCAGTGGTTCTCAACCTGTGGGTCACGACCCACAGGAACTGTATTAAAGGGCCACAGAATTAGGGGGGTTGAGAACCACTGCTCTATGGGGATGTTTGGGGGTATCCTGGCTGTCCCGTCCCAGTCTAGCTCCCTCCACACACACAGGACTATGGGTGGTAAGGCCTTGAGTCCCAACTGGCTTGGGTCCACCTGGCTTCTGCCTTCTGCCCTCCTTCTCGCCTCTATACCAGACATAGATGAATGCCGCTACCGCTACTGCCAGCACCGCTGCGTGAACCTGCCTGGCTCCTTCCGCTGCCAGTGCGAGCCAGGCTTCCAGCTGGGGCCCAACAACCGCTCCTGTGTGGGTGAGGCTGGGCCAGGCCGGGCCCCTGGGTCCTGGACAGGGAGGTGTGAGGTGGGGGTGTTCTTTTCCTCACCAGCCAAGATGGAGTGGGGGCTCTAGGCAGCTCCTCCGCTTTTACCCCTCCTATGTTTTCCTGCCACCCCCAGATGTGAATGAGTGTGACATGGGGGCCCCATGTGAACAACGCTGCTTCAACTCCTATGGGACCTTCCTTTGTCGCTGCCACCAAGGCTACGAACTCCACCGGGATGGCTTTTCCTGCAGTGGTAAGATCACCACTTACCACTTGCTCCTTCATGGGTCCCCCAGGCCCTGCATCCATCATGCTGTGTCCCCTGCCAGTTTTCTTTCTTTTGGGGGGGGGATAGAGCCTCAAGCTATCCCCCTGGGTAGAGTGCTGTGGCATCACAGCTCACAGCAACCTCCCACTCCTGGGCTCAAGAGAGTCTCCTGCCTCAGCCTCCCAAGTAGCTGGGACCACAGGCGCCCGCCACAATGCCCGGCTTTTTTTTTTTTTTTTTTTTTGGTTGCAGCTGTCATTGTTGTTTTGGCGGGCTGGGCTGGATTTGAACCTGCCAGCTCAGGTGTATGTGGCTGGCGCCTTAGCCACTTGAGCCACAGGCGCCAAGGTCGCCTGCCAGTTTTCCACTTGTGCCTCCATGTCCCATGCATTCTGCACCCACCTGTGTACTCCACCCCGGGCTGGTTGTGGGGCACTTGCAGTCTGAGGGGGAATGTACCTACGGGAAATTAGGTCCCTACTAAAGCTCACTGGGCAGACTGAGGATGTGGGTGCCACTGTCATGTGAGTTGGGCTGACCTGCGTTCAAATCTAGCACTAGGGAAAGTCACTCTTCCGTTTCTTCTATAAATGGGTTGTGAGATCAAGGGAGACAGTGTAATAGATGGGCTTCACCATGTGCCAAGCAGCAGCACTTTAAAGTGAACTGCCACTTACTGAGAACCCACCCTATGTGGCATACTTCTCTCACTGGCCTCTTTAATCCTGTCTACAACTCTAGAATTTTTCCCTTCCTCTGCAAAATGAGGACATTAACATCTCCCTCCAGATTTGTTGAGAGGATTACAAAAAATAAGCATGTAGTCTTGGATAAATGGTGACTTTCACTGTGCAACTAAGGGAGGTTAAATAGCTTGCCCAAGTTCATGTAGCTAGACTGAGTAAGAGCTCCATCCCAGCCCCTCACTCCAGTCAACTGGAAGGTGACCCATTTGCACTGATTCTGCAGTGAGGCATCCTTGCTAACTGGCAACAAGAGGGTAACAAAAGCAGCCCACAGTTGGCAGGGGATGGCTGCTGGGTGCTTAGGCTGATTGTGGGTTGTGGAAATTGGGCAAATTATTGAAAACTAGAGTAGGTTGGGCCCTCACAACTCATCTAGTTTAACCCAATCATTTTACTGATAGGGAAAATGAGGTTCTCCAAAATCAGCCAGTAGGGTTCACACCTAAACCTCTATGTTCCCAATGCATTCATTTAGTATCTTCTTTCAGCCTTGGGGCACAGAGGTGTCCTATGTACTGGGGCAGTTTTTCTTTGAACCCTGTCCCCTGCTGAGCTTTGCAGGGCTGGTCTCATCCCACATTCAGCATAACATGGGGCTGGGCTCTTAGTAAGCATTTGCAGGACAAAAATGTGAGGATTGCCTATGGACCATGGTACTCATCCCTGCTCTTTTTCAGATATTGATGAGTGCAGCTATTCCAGTTATCTCTGCCAGTACCGCTGTGTCAATGAGCCAGGCCGCTTTTCCTGCCAGTGCCCACAGGGCTACCAACTGCTGGCAACACGCCTCTGCCAAGGTACAGGTGGGTGGGGGACAGAATGGTATCAGCAGCTGGTGGCCTGATACCCCTGATTCCAGCCCCTTTCCCCTGGCAGACATTGATGAGTGTGAGTCAGGCGCTCACCAGTGCTCTGAGGCCCAAACCTGTGTCAACTTTCATGGGGGCTACCGCTGCGTGGACACCAACCGCTGTGTTGAGCCCTATGTCCAGGTGTCTGACAAGTGAGTCAACGCCATGCCAGGCCTGAGGAACTACAACTCCCAGAGAGCTTTGGAACAGACTGGTGTCTACTGGGACTGGCCAACACCCGAGGGTTGATGGGAATTGTCCCTCTTGACCAAACCACACTGTTACAGCAAGAGTGGGAGGAACCTTCTGGGTAGAGATTTAGAGGATGGGCAATGACCTCATTCACATCCCCCATCTCGGGGTCTCTAGCCGCTGCCTCTGTCCGGCCTCCAACCCCCTGTGTCGAGAACAGCCTTCATCCATCGTGCACCGCTACATGACCATCACCTCAGAGCGTAGTGTGCCTGCCGACGTGTTCCAGATCCAGGCAACCTCTGTCTACCCTGGTGCCTACAATGCCTTTCAGATTCGTGCTGGAAACTCACAAGGGGACTTCTACATTAGGGTAAGGCTTTCTCCTACCTCCACCCCTCAACTGACCTGCATAATCTAAAATTGAATTCCAGGAAGTCTCAAGAGGGAAACTGGGCTATGCCAACTCTACTCCACCTCTTCTCTCAAAACTGTGCCTTTGGAGGCAGGATTTCTGTAGAAAGATAGGAGTGTGCAAAGTTCCCATTGTATAAAGGACAAGCTCTTAAATGAAATTCTAACAAGGCACTGGACACTGGGGTTTGGGTCCTGGTACTGTTTTCCCCTCTCTGACCTTAGTTACTTTAAGGGACTGGTATGAGAGGATTCTGCAGGGCCTGAGGTCAGAGAATCTAGCTGTCTGGGTGGAGCTAGAAGGTGGGTGGGGTCCAGGAGAGGCACAGCCAGAGGGAGCCCTGGTTTTTGTGCTGTATTCAGCATGGGAAGGGGTATGTCTGGTCATCTTTGCATGCTTTCTTTTGACACTGAATTCTTTAAATGGAGTCTGCCCCCTCCATATCAAAGGCCTTATCACTCCCAAGAGTCACCCCTGGCCTTCAGTCATCAGTCAACCTTGGTTCCTGGTTAGAACTAGTTGCAAAGGGTAGGAAGAGCAGAAGATCCCCAACAACAGAAGCCAGAGCGCAGGAAGAGATGTCCAGGGTTTTAGAGAGCTGGACAAGAGCCAAAGGTCTGGCCAGGGCTGTCTGTCCACCTCTTGGTCACTGGGGAGGAGGTGATGCTGGGGTAGGGCCCTGGCACTTAGGCTGATACAATCTACATGTTCCCCCCCTCCCACTGTGCCCTGCAGCAAATCAACAATGTCAGCGCCATGCTGGTCCTCGCCCGGCCTGTGACAGGCCCCCGGGAGTACGTGCTAGACCTGGAGATGGTTACCATGAACTCCCTCATGAGCTACCGGGCCAGCTCTGTACTGAGACTCACCATCTTTGTGGGGGCCTACACCTTCTGAGGAAGGAGGGTATCACCCTCCTCACAGCCCCCTGTAGCCAAGAAGCTTGTGGCTCAGAGATGACTGTGTTCTGTCAAAAGGGAAGCCGTTATTGTGAAGAGCAGAGAGAAAGGCAATAAAGGGAGAAAGGAGGAGTGCTGGTGGCCGAGGGCAGGTCACACTGTAGTGAACCTCAGACTGGGGGAGGGGCTGGGGCTGTGGGAGGCAGACCTAGTCCTAAAGGGAGGCTTTGTGCTTAGGCCCAGGGGGCCCCCCTGATAGGAGCTGAGAAACTTTGGACCCTGGGCTTTAGGTCCACCCTAAGAAGGGAGGAGGTTTTGAAATATGTGGATTCCAGGCCCAGCCCAGAGATTTGGACTTGGCTGGTTTGCAGGGGTCCTGAGACCCCCCCCCCCACTTTGTATAGCACCAGGAGGTCTTATGTTCCAGGTTCCAGTCCCAGTTCTGCCTCGAACTACCCACCTGGACAACCCTCAGTAGCTCCCTGGGGCTATTTTCAATGTATAAAGTGAGGCAACTGGACTGATAGTCTTCAAGCCTTTCTTTTCCAAGGTACAGAAACTTTAAAGTTTCACTTTCTGTTACCCTGGCTAGAGTGCTGTGGCATCTTAGCTCACAAACTCTTGGGCTGAAGCAATCCTCTTGCCTCAGCCTCCCAAGTAGCTGAGACTACAAGCTCCTGCCACAATGCCTGGCTATTATTTTTAGAGACAGGGTCTCTTGCTTAAGCTGGTCTCGAACTCTTGATCCCAGGCAATCCACTGCCCTGGGCTCCCAGAGCGCTAGAATTACAGGCATGAAGCACCATGCCCAGCTCCAGAAACTCTTATCAAAGGGCATTTTATTTGATCAGGGAAAATCTGATTATATAGATTCAAAGTTGTAATGACCCACTGACTTTATCTCCCTGAACAGAGAACCCTGGGTCCTCAGAAGTTTAAAGACCACTAGAACGGGCTCGGCACCCGTAGCTCAGTAAGTAGGGTGCCAGCCACATACACAGAGGCTGGTGGGTTTGAGCCTGGCCTGGGCCTGCTAAACAACGATGAGAACTCCAACAACAACAACAAAAAATAGCCGGGCACTGTGGTGGGTGCCTGTAGTCCCAGCTACTTGGGAAGCTGAGGCAAGAGAATTGCTTAAGCCCAAGAGTTTGAGGTTGCTGTGAGCTGTGACACCCCAGCACTCTACCGAGGGCAGCATAATGAGACTATCTCAAACAAACAACCCCCCACCCCACCCACCCCACCCCCACCACTGGAACAGGTGGTCTTCCTAGTTCCTGAGTCTTTTATACAAACCCTGGGGCTTGGCATCTCCTCCATAACACGTAAGGCAGCAAATACTTAGCTTTTTATTGTAGCCCAAAAGATCCTGGTTAGAGGCTTAATGGAGATGTAAAATAGTAAAGATTTTCTAGTCATCTAAAATTAACTTGATATACATTATTGAAAGATTATTATAAATTTAGGATATTAGATGTTGTGAGAAGAAAGGGAGGGCTAGGGTTTGTGTTGTGGCATAAGCTCAGGTCAAGGGGTTGTAGCTGCAGTAGAGCTGTGCCAAGGTTCTGCTCAGAGCAGGTCCTAGATTTCTGCAGGAAGAAGCAGGCCAGGTCAGGCCCTGGGCCTGGGCAGCCCTGGCCCTGCCACTCCCTCCAAGTCTGTTTCTTGCCCTCACCTCTGCAGATGCCCACACTTGATGGTGCTCAGTAGTGTTTCCTGTTCCTTGGGGCTGGCACAGGCATCATAGGCAGCTAGGAGGCTGTGGGTGGGACATTGGAACATTTGAGTTTCTAAGGTTTGACACTGGCTGACTGCTGGTATACTGTAAGGAGCTCTAGGCCATTGTCAGATAAAGAAGTCAGGACACTGCTTGTACTTCAGCCCTGCTCCATCCCACCCAGGAACACTGGGGCAAAACTAGCAAAGGCTCCAAGAGCTTCCCCAGTCTTCCTGGCCCAGCACCCTCCTCCAAGAAGCTTCTGCTCCTCCAGGTAGAGTACCTCCCTCTCTCCTGTGGCCTCCACCAATGTCTGGAATACTATCTGGTCCAGGCTGGCTGTCTTCCTCCCCACTTGACTTCCATGAGCTTCCCAGGAGCCAGCCAGATCTTCCTATCTCTGGGTCTACATAGCCCACACAGAGCCAGGCCACTGCATTAGTCAATCTGAATTTCATGCTTAGAGGGCAGGGGCTAAGGACCCCTAAGGGTCCCTCTAGGGGCATACCTGGCAGGGGTGCTGTATTTATCCACCAGGGCTGCTGCTTTCTCCCCACTTACTCCGCGTACCTGCATCAGCTGCCGAGCAAACACCTCTCGCACTGACTGAGCCTAGGATCAGGGAAGGACTAGATCAGGGGTGGTCTGGGGCCCAGACATGTAAGGAGAAGCTGAGAGGAAAGAGTACCTTGTTCTTGATGGCCCCTGCATTGAAGTCACTGAAGGTGAGGAGTGAGCAGAGAGGGTTTGGGGAGGACACAGCCCCTGACTGATGGTCCCCTGGGATTCCCCAGGGGCGGCTGCATAGTGTGTGGCCCTGAGGGAAGAAGGGACTGAGGCCAGGCTGCAGCTTTAAGGGACGGCCCTCAGCCAGTCCTTGCCCAGTCCTAGGCCTCAGTGGGCCAGCCTGACAAATGGGATTCTCACCCACCTTTCCTCCCTTAGGGAAGCACAGGGCCCAGGCAAGGGACCAGTGCGAGACAGGGGCATCTGCTCACCTGATAGAGTTTCTGCAGGCCCCGTGTCAGGAGGGCCAGGTAGGCAGCTGACTCTTTAATGTCTGCTGTACGCTTCACGAAGAAGCCGTCAATGACCTGGGGAAGACGACACAGGAGAAGGAGGGTGGGCCCTAGCCCAGGCCCAGGCCACAGGGGCCCTTGCCAACCTGGTCCTGCCCTCCCAGCTCACCTGAGTGTTGGTGACAGCCTGGAGCAGTGTGCTTTCAGGAAGGCTGAGGTTGTGGACTGAGCCTTGCTCCTCCACCAGGTATATCCGGTGCTCCAGGCCACAGCGCTTCAGTCGGAACTGGGGAAGGGGACAGAAGAGACAGGGTGGGTCAGTCCTAGATGGCCACATGCTTGAGCCATCCACCATACCACATCTAAAACTGTGATTTGACTCTTGATCCTATGAACTAACCTCCTCATCTCTCCTAGCCTCTCTACCTATCTCAGGGGGGCTTCCATACCTGGGCATGCTGATACCATCTCTGAATGCTGACCATTCTTCTATCCTCTCTGGGTTTGTACATGGCCTCTGTGACTGTCAGTACTGAGGTACAGCCTCTGCATCACCATTCCCAGAGGTTTGGGCCTTGTCTAGCCAAGGCTGCAGGTGGTGGGTACCCAAGAGGTCTTTAATATGCTCCTGAACTCAGTCCAGATACCAGTTGTCTCTACTGTGTGCCTACAGGGGTCTCTAGTTGGGGTGTGGCTAGAGTTCACACAGGCTATGCCTTGAGGCTACCAGAAATGCCTGTAGATTCCTCTGGGCTAAGAGGGGGCCTTAGGGCACATGTAAGTGGGAAGCAAGGGAAGCTGAGAAAAAGAACCTTCTGCTCCCGGAATCGCCCATCAATGATGCTGCTGCACAGATCATCCAGCCGCTTGCGTTCCACGATGTGGTTCAGAACTAACTCCCCAGGTCTCGCTGCCAAGAAGCCAAGAAGGGTTGCATTACCTTTCATCCCTCAACCTGCCAGGCCCTTCCTTTGATGCCTGTACCTGGGTCTCTGGGTTTGGTCTCCTGTGCCACCCACAAGAAGTCCCCAACATGAAGCTTGCGCACTGTGTGGGCCACGTGCAGCCGCTGTAGCTCTCTGAGCAGCTCTGGCCTGTACCCAGCCCTGGAGTTGCAAGGAGGAAGGGTCGGGTCAGAGCAGACCCATAACCACTCCACAACATCTTGTGATTATCTCCCTCGTCTCACCCCACCTCACTCACCCCCTGGTCTCGCCGATGTCCACACACAAAAGCACCCTGTACTCTCCAGGCCCCAGCTCCAGCGATGGCTGCTGGAACTCCCCTTCACTGTTACCACTGGTGGGAGGGGGCGTGGTATGAGAGGCCAGAACCCCCAGTGCCAGGGCAGTGTCCCCTACAGCCCACAGCAGGGAAGGCAGCCACAGCTTAGCTCTAAGTGATGGAGATAGGGGTGGGTGCTGGCCTCATTTCCCAGACCCCTCCTGCCCCATCCCCTCCTTACAGCTCAGCAGAGGCTGCTCCTGGCACTGTGGCTTCCTCCCCCTGGGGCTCCTTGGGCTCAGTGCCCACATTCAGCAAGCTCAGACCTTCTGACTCAGCCAATTTCTGGGCCAGCTCCAGACCCTCAGGGGTCAGTGAGTACCTGGGAGGTAGAAAGGACACACACAGCTCTCCCTTCTTCATGCACACCCAGCAGGCTATCCTGCCTGCCCCCAGCTAGGCTGGCCTCACTTCCCACTTGGCAACCCTGCATAAGCAAGGACAGTGGCTCTCCTCTCTTCCCCATTTTCTTTGTTTTTAAATTGGTTTCCTCAGGATCTGCCCAGTGCCATGAATTGGGTCTATCATAAACATGTCTCAGACAAACTTCTTTCTCCTATCTTCACTCATGCTTTTCCCTTTTCCTGGGAATACCATTCTTGTGCCAAGTCCTAATATGTGTTATCTCCTCAACAAAGGTTCTCTACTCCTTCAATAACCATGGCACCACCTTCTCCTCCCACCCGCTGCCTCAGTCTCTCACACCCTCCTGGTACTCCAGCAGTGTGGGTGGGCTCCTGGGGAAGGTTGACCTTCCCCAGCCTCAATAGTATCAAGTCTGGGAATGGCTGGGTAACTGCAGGGTTCCACTTAGAAGGTCATGCACAATCCTCACCCCTACTTTCTACATCCCTTGCAGTTGGGCCCCACCTGGCTGGCTGGTGTGTCCTGAGGACTAAGTTCCTGTGGAGGAGGGAGCGGAGGGCTGGCCAAGGTCGAGCATTCCCAGGGACTACCTGCTAACAGGAGAGGAGACCCTCAGAGAGCCCTGGTGTGACCCAAGTCCACACTCTCTGTGCTTCAGGCTAAGGGCCATATATAGACCAGGGCCCTGACACTGCTGACTATCAAGAGTAGTCTCTGAGGGGCTGTAGAGCCACTCAAGCCTAATCCTCCCACCTCTATGCTCACCGTGGGGTTCTTCTGAGCACACCTTTGCAGCAGCTCCTCCTTGGTTAAGTAGTTGTGGCCATTTGGGTTCTGAAACCAAGGTAGAAGACAAAGGATAAATTCAGTACCCTTTCTTGCCCTGCGAAAGTGGCTGGGGTAATCTTGCCCAGGACAGGTTCTGCTGGGAGCTTCCCACCTGCTGCTTGGGTTTCTGACTCCCAGCATAGCTGAGCACTCACCAGGTGTTCCTGGTAAAGCAGCAGCAGTACTGCTCGGGCTCCTGAATGCCGAGCTGGCCAGTAGTTGCCAGAGCCTCCTACTTTGGGCTGGACAGGAACCTGAAAGGTATAGAGGGGCTCTGAGTATGAAAGCAAGCCAGTCATCCTCAAATGAATCCCTGACAGAGCTAAGGTTTACAGCAGGCTACATGGCTCTGGGCAAGTCACTCAGCTGCATCTCAGTTTCCCTCTCTGCAAAACTGAGCCAGGTGATGGGATGATCCCTGTAAATCTGGATGAGACAGCACATAGCAGCAGGGCACAGGTGGTGGGCAGGAATATCTGCCTGGCCCATTCTACTGCCTACTACAAGACAAGGGTGGTTAGATAGGAAAACTTGGTAATGGCAACTTCATAATGTATTGAGCTGGGCCCCCTAAATAGCTTGGACTTTTTAATCAGCTGTTGTCAATATCCCCGTTAGAGACTAAAATCCTAAATCTCAGGCGAGAATAAATCATTTGCCCAAGACTAAGGTTTGCTGGTGAGGTTTGAACCAGGCTTGCTAAATACCCAAAGCCAGGAAATTGTACTTCTGGCACTGACATTTTGCTCCCAATCCCCTCCACACTCCTCACTGGCAAAGAAGAATCCTGGACTTTGGCAAGTGGCCCTTCCCAAGCTGGACACGTCTCTCCAGATGGGTCCAGGACACGGTCACCTATAAAATCAAGAGTGTCAATTTCACACCCCAGGGAATCTGGCAGCCACAGGGTCTGAGCTGCAGCTTACTCCAGCGTAACGTGAAAACAGGCCACTAGCTTGAGGTCAGACGGCAACTTAAACAGGAGCGGGGAAGCCTAAAGTAAGATATCCAAAATGAGTACGGAGACGGGACCTGAGAAATCCAGGACTACCGACCCCTGCCCGAGGTTCTCACCTCCCGATGCTTGGTGCTGCTGCAGCCGCTCGTCCAGCATCCGGCAGAGTCCGTCTCCGAAGTGTTGTAAGATCTTAGCTTCCTTCCCACTGCGCAGGGGCAGCGGGTACCTCCGGAGGGAGCGCAGCGCCTGGCGGGATGGGAGTAGTGGGTATCTGGTCAGAATAGGTCAGATTTGGCCAGCACCTGCAACCATCAAACAGACACAGCAGGACCGACCTTCTGAAACACGAAGCGGGTGCGGCGCCCCCTACTGGTTGCTTCGTCTCGCCACTCGGTCAGCCAGCGTGTGAAGAGCGGGTTGGGACAAACCGGGAGCGGGCGTTTCCGGCCCAGGCGGACAGGCGTCGCCATGAGCCCTAGGGCGGGTCCTCTGACGCCCGACACCTGTAAAAATGGGACGCCGCCAGTTATAGAGTCTGAGTTGAAACACCTGGCTACGGAAGGAGCTCGAGGGTGAGGGCCGGACCTCTCCAAACACGTGGTCCCACAAGGGACACTAACTAGATTAGGCTCCTGCAGCCCTCCCTTGCCCCTGGAACTACTTTTAAGTGGTTGGTAAAGAGCGCTGTCTCCACCGACCTTTAGTCTCAGCACCTGCTCCGGCCAGGACCAGCATTTAGGTTCCTCACCCAGGCCCCTAGAGCCTTGACCCGCCCCTTCCTCTCCAGATTCGAGAGTGTGGTCATTTCTTACAGACTAGAGGAAAGCGGACAGCGCCCCCTGTGACTGGGAGGGCTGGCTAGGGGCGGTGCTTAACGGAGTAAACTGAATTTGGCAATTCCAAGGCCTATAAGGCTGTCAGTTTCAGCCTCGTCCTTGTAAAGGAGACTGGAGACTGACACTGGGCTTGAGGTGTCCGGGAGAAGTGGGGGTTGGGGGCCAAGCGAGTGCAAACATATGTGCGGGAGGGACATCCAGAAAAGGCTTAGGGGATGAGAACACAAAGGTAAGGCAGGAATAATTGAAGAAACCTCGGAAGAAAGTGTGATTCCAAGCCCCGGGACACAGGGCCGTGTGTATGGGGCGGGGGGTGGGGGCGAAGTCGGGGATGTGCAGAGAGGCTCAAAATAGAACGGTGGTGGTGGAGAGGAAGCCAGAGGCCAAGTAAAAGGATGGATTGCTGGTAAGAACTGCTGGGCCTCCTGGCAGGTGAGGAGGCCTGAGATGTGCTTGGTTGGTTCTGGGGGAGCAGGCTGAGAGCTAGACAGGTAGAACACATCCTCATTTTGTAGTTCACTGAAGGTGGGAGACCCTCAGGGAAGTTGGAAATGGAAACTCTGCAAAGGGATCCTAGTTTGGGAGAATGTATAGCTGAGTTGCGCATAGAGGTCTCGCCAAAGGTTGGGGCAGCCCCCAGCCCCTAGCTGTCACGCCGGAAGTCGCGCGGTGCAGGTCTCAGGCCTGCGAGAAGGGGAGAGGCGGGTGTCAGAGCTCCGAGCCCGCCCCTCCGGACTCCGCCTAGACCGCCGTGCAGCATACCCAGCCTGCTCGGGACTCCCGCCTCCCACCCGACGCAGCCTTATAAGGCGCCTGAAGCCAGCATCCGGGCTGGCCCCGCCCCCTTCTAGTCTCTTGTCCTAATAAGGACATCTAGGGCATCCCGCGGCTGGGGGCGGGCGGGAGCCGGATCCGGGGTAACTGCAAATCCTCCCTTCCCCCTCCTCGTTGCTCTTGGAAACTCTAAGGCTTAAAAAGGTGGAGCTAACCTCCTGTTCTTGTAGGGGTGCTTGGTGGGAGGCGCGGGTCAAGCTGCAGCCTCCACCTGCAGCGCCCAGGACCTCGACTGGTGGGCGGTGTGGCGGGATACCCTGGACTACAACCCCCGACATGCTCTGCGAGGTACCACACTCCAGGGCGTTGCTCTGGGTTCACACTATTATGCTTATAGAATCAAGGTCTCAGTTTCCCTCGGTTTGCCCCTGACTTGTTTGTGATCCTGTCTTCTCTTCTTGCAGTGTGTGCGGATATGGGCATTGCTATAAGCCAACGAAATCTTCCACCCTAGTTTCTTTTCTTAAGGCTATGCTCACACAAAGCCTGTCTCTCAACTTTTGTGGGTATAAGAATAACCATATACCTGGCTATCGACTGGAGAACAAGCTTCAAGTCTGGTTTAATAGCCAATCCCTCTTCTCACTGCCTGGTAAAAGGCACACAAGGAAGCCTTGAATTGAATGCACAACCCCCCTACCCCTACCCCGGGCTTCCTCTTTATAGCCTCATGAGTTTGCCAAGCATCTCTGTTCAAGAACAAAGCTCTCCCTTTGAACATTTATTTGTAGCTTTTCCCCTGTGCCCCTTCATTCTTATTTTATTGATGTTGCATATGGATTTTTCTCAGGAGACGAGCTGCTTGTCACATGGAAAACACTCAATGTCTATTGGATCGAAGACGTCTTTATACTTGCGATTCTTCAGGCGTTAGGACCGTATTCCAGGCCAATGAATAATAGCTTCGATTCAGAAAAGCAAAATCCTAACCCTAGTCATAAATTTCTGACCAAGGTATCCAGCAAATATCGCATGGGTCTTTGGAAACCCGTTTTGCTTCGGGATAAAGGGGTGCTTAGTCAAGGATCGTTCTCAGGTCATTTTACTGAGTTCCGCAGCCCATTGCTCAGCTCCAGAGCCTTTCCTGGGAAATTGACCAACGGACCAGCTCTCCTTGTAGTAGCCCCGCCCCCGGCGGCCTCGGCCTACATTTCCCCGTGTGCAACGCGCCGCCCGGAGGCAGGGGGGAGAGAAAGACTCTGTTACCCAGCGAGCTTGCGGACCGTGCAGGACCTCGGACTTCATTTCCCGTCCTCCTGCGGAGGGAGCGCCGGAAGCCCGCCCCGCCCCTCATTGTGCGGCTCGTACTAAACGGAAGGGGCCGGGAGAGGCCGCGTTCAGTCGGATCCCGGCAGCAGTAGCAGCGGCTCTCCTCTTCTCTGCTTCTCCTTGCCATCACCCTTTCGCTTCCGGAAACATGGTGAGCGGCAGAGAACGGCGCCTAAGGGAAGCGGCTTCTGGTCGGCCGCCTGCGCGCGGGAGGCAACGGGGGAGCTACGTCCGCTCCCCCCCGCCCCCAGAGCCCCGGGCGGGATAAGGGTCCCACACTGAGCGGCGGGCGGCGCCGCGGTGCGCGTGCGCGCCCGTGGTAGCCGGGGAAGGCTGGCGTGGACGTCGCTCGCGCGCCCCCTGGACTCCCTTCCCCTCCCCCCACGGCCCTGGTGCGCCCGCGCGGACACCGGCCGTGGGGGGAGGGGTCCGGGAGCGTGCGCGCCCCTCGCTGAGCGGCCGGTGTCGCGCGTTGTTCCACGGGAGCGCGCCCTCGACTGAAGCACGCGGTATCCCGACCCGGCTCGGGGGCGGCAAGAGAGAAGCGCGCTAGAGGTCTCGATGCGCGCGCCCCACCCAAGGGCTGTTCCTGTCTCCGCGTCACCCTCCCTCGGCAGGCGGTCCTGTCTAGAGAGCAGGTGGCAGGGATGCCTGTACTATAGAGGGCAGGGATTGACGCGGCTAGCGGGGATGTTGGGGCGCGGCTGCCCCCGACTAGGGGTTTACATCTTAAATGCTTGGACCGACCTCCATAGGGCCGCAGCCTTGCTCGGGGCGAACGAGCCTACAAAGCTAGCGGGGTTCTCGCCTGTGTATCAGGCAAGGGCTGGAACAGCGTTATAGTCCGGCGCGTGCGCACACGCTTAGGCCCGGCCGATGGGCTGAAGCTCTGGACTTGCAGGGCTTTTCCGGATGGGGCCTGAGGGTGGAGCCGAGTTTAGGGAAGTGACCAAGGCGGGTGCCGCCCGGAAACCTCGCTGTCCCCTGTGTTCGGCCGAGGGCTGTGAGAACCGAAGGTTGTGTAACTTGCTGGGACTCCGGCTCGCAGCGGACGGGGCTGATAGGCCCGCCAGTAAAGGCGATTCTTGGGGGTTCAGGCCCTACCTGGACGTGCTGTTGACTTCTCGGGTGCTAGAGTCTCTCTAGGGGAGGGGGCCGGGCCTAACCGATCTCCTTTCTCCGCCCACTCCGGAAGCGGCGGGGTCACGTGTCCGGCTTCCTCTGCAGTTCCGGGGCGTGGGGGAGCAGATTTCACCGTGGACGGTCGCTGCATCTCCTGGCTAGGGTGTCCCCACATCGCAGAGTAGGTCAGAGAGCTGTCAGTTTGGGCCTGTCGATTTCTATCAGCGATCTCTGGTGCTGGCCCCCCTCCCAATTCCTGGAGGATAAGTTGTTGTGCAGGGTTCTAATTGGGGGTTGAGTTGGGAAGACCCTGGGAGGGAAGAGAGTCGTCTGTGTTATAACAGCATTGAACAGCTCTGATGGACTTGCTGAACCTATTGAGCGTTGTTCATGTCCCACATAGTATTCTAAGGTCCTCGATCTCTAATTTCCTGAGTGGGGTGTAAGGCTCAGGTGCTTGGGGCCTCCTCCCATATCAACGAAGTTCCAAGTCCTCTTATCCAAAGGCTGAGATTGAATACCGTGAGGAGCACATGAGCCAGTAGCCTTTAGATAGATTTAATTCTGTGTTCACATGTCAGCCAAATCTCTGTTTTTCGTGAATCTTCAATTTCAAGTTTGTAGGGTGAGGGAAGGAGGATTTTGAACCTAAGTGATCAGAGGACCTGGCTGCCATTCTGGTGTGCATCCTGCCCCTTTGATAGTGGTTTGCCTAAGAAAATTATTACTTGCTTTGGGAAGGGGATTAATAAGTTGTGGAACATGAGACTGGGGGCTGGGGGATCGGCTTGTGGCTCATGCCTGTAATCCTAGCATTCTGGGAGGCGGAGGTGGGTGGATTGCCTGAGCTCACAGGTTGGAGACCAGCCTGAGCCAGAGTGAGACCCTGTCTCTAAAAATAGCCGTTGTGGGGGGCATCTGTAGTCTCAGCTAATTGGGAGGCTGAGGCAAGAGAATCGCTTGATCCCAAGAGTTCCAGGTTGCTGTGAGTTACACTGCTACTGAAGGCAACAAAGTAAGACTCTGTCTCAAAAAAAAAAAAAAGAGAGAGAGAGACTGGGATCTATACTTGCTGGCATCCAGACTGAAATCTCCTGAGAAGCAAAGAATCCTTTTACTTATGAGGTGTGTGTGGCTCATCCCCCAGGCCTCTGGTGTGGCTGTCTCTGATGGCGTCATTAAGGTGTTCAATGACATGAAGGTGCGCAAGTCTTCAACGCCAGAAGAGGTGAAGAAGCGCAAGAAGGCAGTGCTCTTCTGCCTGAGTGAGGACAAGAAGAACATCATCCTAGAGGAGGGCAAGGAGATCCTGGTAGGTGATGTGGGCCAGACTGTCGATGATCCCTACGCCACCTTTGTCAAGATGCTTCCAGACAAGGACTGCCGCTATGCCCTCTATGATGCAACCTATGAGACCAAGGAGAGCAAGAAGGAGGACCTAGTGTTTATCTTTTGGTGAGCTCTTCATTCAGGCTCTTTCCTGTCACTTGCTCAGTTTCTCAAGATAGGAACTTTTGTGGCTCTTTGTTAACTGAGAGGTGTGGGTTTGGGGTGGAGACAGGTTGTTTTAAAACACTTGTTGATGGTAGCCCATACGTTTCTTGAAGTCATCTATTGCTTTGTTATTGTTGTAAGTTCCCCTTTATTTCTTTCCAGGGCTCCTGAATGTGCACCCCTTAAGAGCAAAATGATTTATGCCAGCTCCAAGGACGCCATCAAGAAGAAGCTGACAGGTAAGGCTCAATGTTGGTGGTGACACCTGCCCTTCTCAGACCTTGGCTGCAGGAAGTGGTGAATGACATGGCAGAGGGGATCTTCCCCCTCCTCTTCCCTGCCTGCTGGGAGGTAACCTCTCTTCCATCTGCTTTGATTGGCTTCTTCCCAGCCACAGAAACTCTGTCCTACCCTGGTGCTTCCTGCTCACAGATGTCCCTTTTCTTTCCTACAGGGATCAAGCATGAATTACAAGCAAACTGCTACGAGGAGGTCAAGGACCGCTGCACCCTGGCAGAGAAGCTGGGGGGCAGTGCTGTCATCTCCCTGGAGGGCAAGCCTTTGTGAGCCCCCTCCTGCCCCCTGCCTGGAGCATCTGGCAGCCCCAGACCTGCCCTGGGGGTTGCAGGCTGCCCCCTTCCTGCCAGACCGGAGGGGCTGGGGGGATCCCAGCAGGGGGAGGGCAATCCCTTTACCCCAGTTGCCAAACAGTCCCCCCACCCCTGGATTTTCCTCCTCCCTCCATCCCTGACGGTTCTGGCCTTCCCAAACTGCTTTTGATCTTCTGATTCTTTTTGGGTTGAAGCAGACCAAGTTCCCCCCTGGAACCCCAGTGGGGGGGAGCCTGTATTTTTTTTAACAACACCCCTACACCTCACCTGTTCCATCCCTTCCCATGCTGCCAACTTCTAACCGCAATAGTGACTCTGTGCTTGTCTGTTTAGTTCTGTGTATAAATGGAGTGTTGTGGAGATGACCCTTCCCTTTTCCCTTGGTCTCAGCCACTCATGGAAGCAGGACCAGTAAGGGACCTTCGATTAAAAAAAAAAAACAAAACACAAAAATAAAAAGGCTCATTAAAGAAATGTTTGTTTCAGGGTTGGGGCCCAGAAGACCTTGTTGGGAGGTAGGCAAGCAGAATAAGCAGCATCTTTTTTTACAGGCTCCCCCCGTGTGGCCCCAGAGACTGGCTGAGACACCCTACCCCATGACCACCATTTTCTGGTGCCATAGTTGGCACTAGGTTAGATGTTCAAGGGGTTGCTGAGCCAGGGGGTATGTCCACTGCTACTTGCAGGGGTTCCTCTGGCAGAAGTGGCTTATGTGTGAGCTGGTTCCTCTCTTGGGGCCTCACTCTGATACCCAGCTCAGTACTGCCTAGGTATGGGTTGATGGTGCAGGTAACAGGTTGCCTGTAAAGCTGCCTTCCCCACCTTCAAGGTTCTGTTTGGTCTTTCCTCTGGATGGCTGACTCTTCATTTATGAGGGCCAGGTCCAGTGGCTGCTGTGAGTCAGAGGCCAAGTTGAGCCTTTGGCCTTCTGTTGATGTAGCTGGAGTCCATTCAGGGTGGGGCCATCTAGGTGGAGCCCAGGACTTCAGACCCAGGTGTCTTGAACCCCACCTCCCTGTGTTTAACCAAGAGGGTGCTGCTGGTGCCCTGAGCACTGCTATGGGCTGTCTGAAACCTGTACTTTGGGCTTTTACCTGCTCAGCAGGTAAAGGAGTCCAGCCCTTGGGTGAGGTGAATTGGTGATAATTCAGCCTTTATTCCTCCCCTAATCCACCAAACTGAAAAGAGCCTTATGAAGTTAGAGCTGGTTCTTTTTTTGTTCTTTTTTTCTGAGACAAAGTCTCACTATGTCATCCTTCGTAGAGTGCCATGGTGTAATAGCTCACAGCAACCTCAGACTCTTGGGCTCAAGCGATTCTCTTGGCTCATCCTCCCGAGTAGTTGGGATTACAGGTGCCCACCACAACACAACAGCTGGCTATCTTTAGAGAGGCAATCTTGCTCTAGCTCAGGCTGGTGTCAAGCTCCTGAGCTCAGGCAGTCCACCCACCTCAGCCTCCCAGATTACTTCTGGCTGGGATTACAGGTATTTATTTTGAGAGAGTCTCACTTTGTTGCCCTCTGTAGAGTGCAATGACATCATAGCTCACAGCAACTTAGACTCTTGGACTAAAGCAATTCTCTTGCCTCAGCCTCCCGCAGGCCCTGGCCAAGTTCAAACCCATCATCCCGGGTGCATGTGGCTGGTGCCCTAATAACTGAGCTATGGGCACCCCCACCCTGGATAACACCTGGCTATTTTTAGAGAAAGGGTTGGGGGGGGGTCTCTGGTCTTGAACTCATATGTGCTTAGGCCATCCACCCACCCACCTTGGCCTCTCGGAGTGCTGGGATTACAGTGTGAGCCACCGGGCCTGGCCAGGGTTATTAAACATGCAGTTTTGTCAGGTTTGAAGGTGGTGGGGCAAACCTTGTGAACTATTTCAGGGTTCCAAGTATTACAGCCTTCCTATGGCTGCCACTGGAAAAAGGGCTGAGGGTACTACAAGGGGTCCCCTCCTTTGTGTCCCCAGGACCTGGTCTTCACAATTCCCTGGCAATGTGTTCAGTGGGCCCCTTAGCTGTGGGAAGAGGAAGAGCAGACCCCCTTGCTGTAAAACCAGGCTCTTTATTTGTGAAGAACAGACTGGCTGAGCAAATGAGCCACTTCTCCAAGGCCAGAGGAGGTTAGAGGCTGTTCTGAACCTCCTGGGGCTCCACTGACCGGTGGCCAAGTGTGGTACCCATGCTGCCCTGTCTTCTTCTTACAGAGCCTGGTACCTTTGTGAGGGGTGGGGTTCGTGCTTACCCTGGAAGGACACAGGTAGGGTGAGGGCAAGGCTAATGGTTGCTGGGGAGGGAGGCCTGGGAGCCCTTGTCACTGAAGGTCCCATAGCAGGTTTGGGCTGGTCTAAGGCTCCCCCTTTAGGGCGACAAGGGTGTTCCGGAGAAGCAGGGTGCTGGTCTGTAGAGGAAAGACAGCCTTGAAATCCCCTGCTCCCTGACACCAGGTGCTGTCTTTTCCACCTTAGATAGCTCAGCCCCCTCCCCTGCAATAATAGCTGTCATTTATTGGTGCTTCCTACCAATGAAGAAATGGGAGGAGTCCTGGCCCAAGATGGTAAAATACCCTGAACCTCAGTTGGGGCTGCTCTCCTGGGTCTGGGGAAGGGAGGTGGAGAGGGTTTACCTTGGCATGTTTGAGCTCCAGCTCTGCCAACTCAATGAGGTTCTTGCGGAAAGAAGAAACACGGCGGGACTTGAAGTCCATGAGTTCTGGAAAGGAGAGGGAAGAGGAATGGTGACCCAAGGCAGGGTAGGCAGCCCAGTGACTGAGGATCGTGGGCTCACCCTGCTTGGCAGAGTCAGAGAGACGTTCAAAGCGTTGGCAGCACAGCTGCTGGTAGCTCTCGGCAGGCCGCACCTCCCGATTCCTGGTGCGCGCCTTGTCCAGGGCCTTGTTAGCATTCTCGTAGTCAGCCAGTGCCCGCAGCCGCCGATACAGTAGGTCCTAGGGCGAGCGGGTAAAGGGGTCACTAGCTTGTCACAGTGGCCTCCAGCCTTGGGCTCTGCTCTGGGACTGCCTCTCACCTTGGCTGCCTGTGAGTCTCGCATGTAGTATCTCAGCATGTCTGATAGCTTCAGGTCCTCATCAGAGGCCACACGGCCTTCCAGTTTCTGTGTTGGAAGGTAGGGAGTGGGAAGGGAATTTGCCAGAGCAGCAGCTAAGGAATGGGAAGCTTCTCTTTATCTAAATGTTCAGCAAAGAATCACTTGGTACCCACTCTAGGTCAGGCCATGAAGGTTGGGGCTTCACAGAGGAAGTGGCATCTGACCTGGATTTTGGAGGTTGAGTAGGAGTTAGAGAATAAGCCAAAGGCTTTGCAGGTGCACAAGCCTAGTGTGTTCAGGGAACCTTTAAGCTCAGTGAGGGCAAAGCAGGGAAGGGAGTCAGTGGCTGGATTACAAGAGGCCTGAAGTGGAAGCTAAGCCCTTTGGGCTTCGTGTCTTAGGTAGCTTCTGGGAGTGGCAGGCCCCCTAAAGGGCCTCAAGCAGAGAAGAGACATTATAGGAAGCCTGGCACACTGTAGAAGAGTTCAGGAAGGTGCAGCCTGCCACAGGCACGTGGCACATCCTTTGCCTCCTCCCCTCTCCCCTATCACATGTACACTGGATTCTAGTCTCCACTCCACCTGTTATAAAACTAATCTGGATTGTGAGCCCAGGATACCACTGGGCCCGAGTTGTCACTAAATGTTCCAAAACAATCCTGGAGCCTTCCACTCTCCTAGGACTCATTTCCCTCCAAAGGCCCACCAGGAAAGCCTCTGAGTGCAAAAGGCAGTACTTACCCTCAGTCGTTCAAAGAGCTCTGCCAGTTTGAGGAAGCTCCTGGGAGGCAGTGGGGGCGGGGTAGTTAGGGCTGGAGGCTGAGAAACAGCTTGAAGCCTCTCTGCCCTCAGCCCCTCGTTGGGGAATCTCCCACTCCCCTTTTCTCCCCAGCCCCAGCAAGAGTTGCTACACCTCCCACCCAGGTCCAGAGTAGACTTCTACAGAGTGACCCCTCATGGGCAGACACAGTATTACAGGCATAGAGGATGGGAGGGTGATGGCAAAAGGGAGTCCTCACGTCTTTAGTTGGTTGACTTCCTGTGTTCCCAGACTGCTCAGTGCAGCTGAGATAGGGATAAAATCGTCTGCCAGGCCTGTTGGGGAACAACCCCCCATCAGATTTGACTTCCTATGTTCCCAGACTGCTCAGTGCAGCTGAGATAGGGATAAAATCATCTGCCAGGCCTGTTGGGGAACAACCCCCCATCAGAGCCCCTAGGTTTTCAATGTCAAGCCCCACCCCTGGTGTTTGTGGCCATGGATAGACACCAGAGTGTTCTCTGCTCTCTTCTCTTCCCAGGAAGTAGAGCCACTAGGGAGAAGGGTAGGGGGATCCAGGGCCCCTCAGGCCCAGCGTACACTTGTGGGAGCGCATGACACGATCAGCCCTCAGGCAGGCATCTCGGATACGGGTGTGGTACTCCAGCAGGAAGGTCCTCTCATGTTCAAAGAAGTCATCTACTTCCTAAGGGAGTCAGACAGGACCCCACTTACACTGGGTCACCAGGGACATGGCAACATGGGCACACAGGCACAATCTCCATCTAACCCAGGCCAGGTCCCACCAGTGGCTTCCCTCCCACAGTGATTCTGAGCTTCAATCCTTGCTGTGGATGCAAGGCCCTGAGTTGAATCCCGAGAGGGGCCCACAGGTCACCTTGAGTCCTGACATGCCGGTGATGAGGGCTTCATCCGCAGATTTCACAATATTCCTCAGAAAGCCCCCAAGGAGCTCCTTCTTGTTCTTTCCTCGGACACTCAGCTGAGGCACATGAAGGGAGGGTGTGATGCTGGGGTGGGCATTTGCACCTCCCATCCCGAGTCACATGCCACTCATGGGGCTGATGGAAACAGAGGCTTAGCCTACTTATAGCCCCATCCCCAGCCTTGCTGCTGCCCCCACCATCATCTTAGACCCTTGCCCCAAGGATGACACCAGAACTCTGGCCCAGCTTACATCCTGTCCATATTCCAAAAAGACAAAGAAGTTGTGGTCTCGACGCAGGGTGGGGTGGGCTGCCAGACGCTGCAGAAAGACTTCATGCATCGCAACTGTCTTCTTAAAGATAGCCAGGTACTCCCTGCAGGGCCAGCAGGCAGCTCATGGGCCTCCTCAATCGTCCTGCCGACGCCCTTCCCACTCAGCAGGAAAGGAGGTAGCACTCACGCTTCTAGTTCCTGCTTCATTTTGGCAAACTCCTCACGAGTGATGGAGCTGTCCCCCTCGCCCAACTTCTGCAGCTTTTCCCGGGAAGCCTCAAAGTCTGGCCTTGGTGGTGCTGGGGGGATCTGCTCAAAGGAAAGATAGAGCTGGGAGGCCTCTTATTGCAAGGCAGCTTCATCCAAGTGCTAGCACCTGCCCTGCCCTCCCCACCTCTCCCCTCCTCACGATGAGGCCTGCGTATTCCTCGTTTTCCACATAGGCGTCGTGTAGCCAGATGAATTCCTCATGCTGCCGCACAACTGAAAACTCGGTCTGGGCAAAGTGCGGGAGGCAGCTCTGGAAGCAGGAGGCCTGTGTGAAGTCCCCCTCCTGCCCAGGCCTGTACCCATCAAGCCTCTTGGGCACCCATTTTGGGGCCTCCCCATCCCAGATGAGGCCCAAGCTGGGGCTCATGTATCCATGATCTCACTCAGGATGGTAGAAAGGAACAGTTAGGTCTTAGGGTCTCAGGCAAAGGCAACCAGAGACTAGGCAAGATGCTTGCCCTCTAGGAGGGGCTGAAGGCAAAAGCTAGGTGAAGGAACAGGACCTAAGGGCTATGTTGTCAAAAGCCTATCACCCCCAGAGGCAGCCCCCTGCAGGAAGCCATCTGGACCACCTCTCCTTTTCCTGTACTGCCTTACCTTGGTTTGAACAGTGAATTTCACTTTGTCCCGCTCACTCACTGCATCAGAGATCTCCACCTGTAAGGAGCTGTCTCCCTGCAGATCCACGGACATGGAAGAAGGCTGCAGGAGAGGGGAGGTCTCTCTGGTCCACCAGTAGAGACCTCAGCAGCAAGGCCTCTGCAGTGCCTCAGGATCCCCAACCAGGAATCCTGATAAGCCCCTGCTCTGAGTTTTGCAACTACCAAAACATTCTTCGCCCTCCCATCCTCAGAGGCAGGCAAAATGTCCCCATTTTATAGACTTTGAAGTTGAGACCACCCGAGAGGTAAAGTAACTTGTCTAAAGGCCACATTGCTGAAAAGCAACAGGGCCAGATTTGATCCCAATTTCTTGATTTCCAACCCCATGCCTTTATTTATTTATTTATTTTTGTGGAGACAGAGTCTCACTTTATCGCCCTGGGTAGAGCGCTGTGGTGTCACACAGCTCACAGCAACTTCCAACTCCTGGGCTTGGCCGATTCTCCTGCCTCAGCCTCCCAAGTAGCTGGGACCACAGGTGCCCACCACAGTGCCCGGCTATTTTTTGTTGCAGTTTGGCCAGGGCCGGGTTTGAACCTGCCACCCTCGGTATGTGGGGCTGACTACCCACTGAGCCACAGGCGCCACCCCAACCCCATGCCTTTATTTTCTCAGCTCCCTGCCCACCCTTTCCTGAGTTGCAGCAGGTACCCCTTCACCAGGGTTGAGTTGGATGAGAAGTCCCCACCTCTTTTGAGGGGTTCCAAAATCATTCCATTCACTACTTTTGGTGCCAAGAGGCAACAGCTTACAGGCAAAGCATGTGCGTTTCTGCAGCTCCCTCCCTCCCCATTCTCCTACCCTATGTCCTATGGTGTAAGTTATCTAGAAGCTTGTTACTTAGTTTCCAAATATGTTGAAATCTAGTTGTTTTTTTTTTTGAGACAGAGCCTCAAGCTGTCACCCTGGGTAGAGTGCTGTGACATCACAGCTCACAGCAACCCCCAACTCCTGGGCTCAAGCAAGTCTCCTGCCTCTGCCTCCCAAGTAGCTGGGACCACAGGTGCCCGCCACAATGACTGGCTATTTTTTGGTTGCAGTTGTCGTTGTTGTTTGGTGGGCCCAGGCTGGATTCGAACCTGCCAGCTCAGGTATATGTGGCTGGCGCCTTAGCCGCTTGAGCCACAGGCGCCGAGCCCTAGTTATCTTTTTGTTTTGATTCCTAGTTAATTCTGGGTGAGAGAATATACTCCATATACTCTGGATGATTTCATTCTTTTAAAATTTGTTGATAATGTCTCTGTGCTTGTAGCACAGTGGTTACAGCGTCAGCCACACACACCCAGGCTGGTGGATTCAAATCTGGCCCTGGCTAGCTAAACAACAATGACAACTGCGACAAAAAAATAGCCAGTCTGGGCGGCATCTGTGGCTCAGTGGATGGAGCACTGGCCCCATACACCAAGGGTGGCAGGTTCAAACCTGGCCCCGCCAAACTGCAACAAAAAAAATAGCCGGGTGTTGTGGCAGGCCCCTGTAGTCCCAGCTACCCCAGAGGCTGAGGCAAGAGAATCACCTAAGCCCAGGAGTTGGAGGTTGTTGTGAGCTGTGTGACGCTAGGGCACTCTATGGAAGGCGATAAAGTGAGACTCTGTCTCTACAAAAAAAAAATATATATATATATAAAATAAAATAAAATTTGTTGATTGAGGCTGGGCTGCGATGGTTCACACCTGTAATCCTAGCACTCTGGGAGGCTGAGGTTGGTGGATTGCCTGAGCTCACAGGTTCAAGACCAGCATGAGCAAGAGCAAGACCCTGTCTCTAAAAATAGCCGGGCATTGTGGCTGTATTCCTAGTTACTTGGGAGGCTGAGGCAAGAGAATCACTTGAGCCCAAGAGTTTGGGGTTGCTGTGCACTATGATGCTACAGCACTCTACTGAGAGTGACAAACTGAGAGTCTGTCACAAATAAAAAATTTGTTGATCATGCCCACTCAGGGACATCAGAAAAATGTATTGAGGCTCAGCGCTTGTGGCTCAAGTGACTAAGGCACCAGCCACATACACCTGAGATGGCAGGTTCGAATCCAGCCCAGGCCCACCAAACAACAATGACAGCTGCAACCAAAAAATAGTCGGGCATTGTGGTGGGCGCCTGTGGTCCCAGCTACTTGGGAGGCTGAGGCAGGAGACTCACTTGAGCCCAGGAGTTGGAGGTTGCTGTGAGCTGTGATGCCATGGCACTCTACCCAGGGGAACAGCTTGAGGCTCTGTTTCAAAAAAATTTTTTTTTTGAAAGAAGACTTGTACTAATGTCTATTTACATCTTTTGCTTGATTCTTTTTTTCCTGAGGCAGGTCTTGCTCTCTTGCCCAGGCTGGAGTGGAGTGGCCTGATCATCATGGCAACCTTCTCCTCCTAGGTTCAAGTGATCTTTCTGCTTCAGCCTCCTGAGTAGCTAAGACTACAGGTGCATGCCACCGCACCCAGGTAATATTTTTTATTTTATTTTATATTTTTTTTTTGAGACAGAGCCTCAAGCTATCCCCCTGGGTAGAGTGCCATGGCATCACAGCTCATAGCAACCTCCAACTCCTGGGTTCAAGAGAGTCTCCTGCCTCCGCCTCCCAAGTAGCTGGGACCACAGGTGCCCGCCACAACGCCCGGCCATTTTTTGGTTGCAGCCATCATTGTTGTTTGGCGGGCCCAGGCTGGGGATTTGAACCCTCCACCTTAGGTGTACGTAGCTGGCACCTTAGGCGATTGAGCCACAGGCGCCGAGTCTTTTTATTTTTTTGTAACAATGGGGTCTTGCTATGTTGCTCAGGCAGGTCTCAAACTCCTGGGCTCAAGTGATCCTTCTGCCTTGGCCTCCCAAAATACTAAAATTATAGGTGTGAGCCACCATCCTTAACCTTTTAACAGGGTTTTTAAAATAAGGTTTTAAAAAATTGTTGAGTTGTAACATGTATAATAGTCCTTCATACTATATTCAAGATACCCGAGTGTTGTCAAATTTGCTAATATTTCCTCCTATTCTGGGCACCTTTGCACTTTTTTAACTCCTTGACATTTGCCTCATCCTTTTCAAAACCCGAACTGGGAGATTCCCTGAAAATAAATTTATACTTTCGTATAAGTGTCGGGGATCCAGGGAAGCCAAGAGTCTCAGAAGGAATACATAGTTAACCACTTAGTCCTTGGGAAGCAGCAGTGGTCAGGTGAATGATAATTAAACGAAAGTCCTGAATTCAATCAGGAGCCAATTTTGGCAGCAGCGGAGATTCAATTAGCTGTGATTACAGCCAGAGACTGGAAACCCTGTGCCCTCAGGCTCCCCAGTCCCCAGCCTGTGCAGGTTCAAGGGCCTTGTCTGAAGTGCCTGGTGTGGGCAGGGAACCTTCCCAGATGCTTATGCCCCATGGGGCTGACTCAGGGACAGCAGTGCTGCAGGCTGTTGTTTTAGCCCTGAAAAGCCAGCCCAGATAAGTGTCTGTAAGGTCTGTGGCCAGGGCTTTTCTGTGGTTTGGCCAAGGGGGGCGCTACTGCTAACTGGGATCAGTCTAGTTCCCTTGGGCGCCTGGCAGCTGCTGCCTGAGCCTTCTTCTCGAGGGTTCCTCTTGAAGACACCCAGAAAAAGCAGAACAGAGCTTGAGAGAGGCAGTGGGCTGGAGACAGCCCTGAGGGGGGCGGGGAGGGCCTTTTTATCTGGCCACACTTCTGCATTTCAAGGGGAAGGGCTATGAATGGGGGCTGAGATGAGGCCCTATTCATTCAACAAAAATGATCAGATCTGGGTTCTAGTTCTTGCTCTGGCTTTAGCTAGCTGTGTGATTGCAAACAAGTAACTTAACCTCAGCTTCCTTTGTGCAAAATGATGACATAAGACTACATAATGTTACAGCCAGAGTCTTACTTTGTCACCCTCCGTAAAGTGCCATGCTCACAGCAACCTCCAGCTCCTGGGTTAGGCGATTCTTTTGCCTCAGCCTCCTGAGTAGCGGGGACTACAGGCACCCACCACACACCACAACGCCCGGCTATTTTTAGAGACGGGTCTCACTCTGGCTCAGGCAATCTACCTGCCTCGGCCTCCCAGAGTGCTAGGATTCTAGGTGTGAGCTACTGCAACCAGCATTTTTATTTTATTTTAATTTAATTTTATTTTTAAGAGATGGGGTCTTGCTTTGCTTGTGCTGGTTTCAAACTCCTGAACCTAAGGAATCCTCCTACTTCAGCCTCTCAGAGTGCTAGGATTACAGGTGTCCGGCCTATTAAGTATTTTATTAAAAGCATAATCCTCTACATTTATCCTGATATTAAAGTCCTCACCACACATTCTTATTTCTTTTCCTTCTCTCTCTCTTTGCTCTCCCCTTCCCCCCCCACCATGTCATTAATTGTCATTAATTATCCTTGTATCAAAGTTGAAAACAGGATTCATGCTTCTCCATTCCTGTGATGCTTCACTAAGAATATTGTGTTCCACCTCCATCCAGGTTAATACAAATGCTGTAAAATCTCCATTGTTTTTAATGGGTGAGTAGTATCCCATGGTATTGTATACCACAGCTTGCCAATCCATTCCTGGGCTGAAGGGCATTTAGGCTGTTTCCACATTTTGGCGATTATAAATTGAGCTGCTATAAACAGTCTGGTACAAGTGTCTTTATAATAAAAGGTTTTTTTTTCCCTTCTGGATAGATGCCCAGTAATGGGATTGCAGGATTAAATGGGAGGTCTAGCTTGAGTTCTTTGAGGTTTCTCCATACTTCCTTCCAAAAAGGCTGCATTAGTTTGCAGTCCCACCAGCAGTGTAAAAGTGTTCCTTTCTCTCCACATCCGCACCAGCATCTGCAGTTTTGAGATTTTGTAACATGGGCTATTCTTGCTGGTTTTAGGTGTTATCTCAGGGTGGTTTTAATTTGCATTTCTCTAATAATTAGGGATGATGAGCATTTGTTCTTATGTTTGTTAGCCATTTGTCTGTCTTCTTTAGAGAAGATTCTGTTCATTGCTGTTCCCCATTGATGTATAGGATTGTTGGCTTTTTTCATGTGGATTAATTTGAGTTCTCTATAGATCCTAGTTATCAAGCTTTTGTCTGATTCAAAGTATGCAAATATCTTTTCCCACTGGATAGGTTGTCTATTAGCTTTATTTGTTGTCTCCTTAGCTGTACAGAAGCTTTTCAGTTTAATTAAGTCCCATTTGTTTATTTTGGTTGTTATTGCAATTGCCATGGCAGACTTCTTCATAAAGTCTTTCCCCAGGCTGATATCTTCCAGTGTTTCTCCTATGCTTTCTTTGAGGATTTTTATCATTCTATACCTTAAATTTAAGTCCTTTATCCATCTTGCATCAATTTTTGTGAGTGGAGAAAGGTGAGGGTCCAGTTTCAGTCTTTTACATGTGACTATCCAGTTCTCCCAGCACCATTTATTGAGTAGAAAGTCTTTCCTCCAGTGTATGTTCTTGTTTGGTTTATTGAACATTAGGTGGCTATAAATTACTGGTTTCATTTCCTGGTTCTCTATTCGATTCCAAATGTCTATGTCTCTATTTTTGTGCTAGTTCCATGCTATCTTGACCACTACGGCCTTGTAGTACAGCCTAAAATCTGGTATGATGATGCCCCCGGTTTTTTTTTTTTTTTTATTACTAAGAACTGCCTTCACTATACACGGGAGGCTGAGGCAAGAGACTCTCTTAAGCCCAAGAGTTTGAGGTTGTCATGAACTGTGATGCCATGCCACTCTACCAAGAGCCACAAAGTGAGACTCTGTGTCAAAAAATAAATTAATAAATAAAAAATAACAAGACTACTTTGAGTTGTTGAGGAGATTAAATGGGTGAATTCTGAAAGCTCTCCAACAATATCTGGTACACAGTAAGGGATCTGCAGGTGTCACCATCAATGATGAAACAATCCATTATTTCCAAGAGATAACAATTTCCTAGAGGGTAACTACAATCACAGATAAGTTAACTGCTAAAAATAGAAAAACTGACGCAAGAGAATTGCTTGAGCCCAACTTGAAGGTTGCTGTGAGCTACAATGCCACAGCACTCAACCACCTAAATTCTGTTTCGTCTGCTGTTAATACTGCCACTGCTCATTTATTTATATTTGTTTGATTTATCTGTCTCTATACATTCATTATTAGTATTTTTTTATAATTTACATTGTGTCTTTTGTTAATAACATTTTCATTCTTTCTTTCTTTTTTCTTTTTTTTTTTGTAGAGACAGTCTCACTTTATCACCCTTGGTAGAGTGCTCACAGCTCACAGCAACCTCCAACTCCTGGGCTTAGGTGATTCTCTTGCCTTAGCCTCCCGAGTAGCTGGGACCACAGGCACCTGCCATAATGCCCAACTATTTTTTGTTGCAGTTTGGCTGGGACCGGGTTTGAACCCACCACCCTCAGTATATGGGGCCCATGCCCTACTCACTGAGCCATGGGTACTGCCCTCAATAAGTTTTTTTTAACCTACTTATCATTTACTGTGATCACTGATGATCTCTGGTGGTTTCTTTGGGCTTTGTCTTTTTCTATGTGAGTTGAAGTTTATTTTGACTCTATTTTTTTCTAATTATTTGGAAATGACATGATTTCTAAAAAAATTCTTGTAACTCATGTATAAATATGTTAAAATCAGCCAGTTTCTCGAAATCAAGAATAAAGTCATGTATTCTGACTTCTGATGTGGGATAAACAACTTTCATTTTATTTCCTACTTAATCCTTCACATTTTCCTGTATTGTTTTTCAGTATCAATAGGGTTTATTTGTTTGATGATTACTACTTGTTTTTATATTGCAGACGTTCTTTTCTAAGAATTATTTTTGTACTTGCCATGTTTCACAACAACATTAACTGCTGATTGGAACCTAACGTGTTTGGTCTCAAGACTGCTCGCTCTCTGATCTGACACTTCCACTTACTGTCAAGGGTCTTGTCATGTTGTCCAAGCTGGTCTCAAACTCGTAGGTTCAATGGATCCTCCTTCCTCAGCCTCCCAAGTACTGGGACTGCAGGCAGGCGACACCCTCCCTGGCTCCCTCTGATTTTGTCTCCCTCACCTCTCCTTTATGCTCACTGTGCTCTGTCCATCCTACTTTTCTCTTTTTCTCTAAAACCCCAGGCTTGCTTATACGTCAGAGCCTTTGCTGGGCTTGTGGACAGGTGATTTCTCCCCCAGATCTTGGGATGGTTGGCTTCTTTTCCTGACTCAGTAACACGTCACTACTCAGAGGCCTTACATGACTCTGTTGGTTAAGCTTAGCTTCCACCCCACGCACCCCCATCCCCAGGGATCCTTCACTCTCTAGCTCCCGACCATTTGGTTAAGCTTAGCTTCCATCCCATGCACCCCCATCCCCAGTGATCCTTCACTCTCTAGCTCTCGACCATTAGGTTAAGCTTAGCTTACGTCCCACGCACCCCCATCCCCAGGGATCCTTCACTCTCTAGCTCCCGACCATTGGGTTAAGCTGAGCTTCCATCCCACGCACCCCCATCCCCAGTGATCCTTCACTCTCTAGCTCCCGACCATTTGGTTAAGCTTAGCTTCCACCCCACGCACCCCCATCCCCCGTGATCCTTCACTCTCTAGCTCCAGACCATGTTTTATTTTCTGCATGAGCTTATTACTCCTGACATGATTCCATTTTACAACTGGTTTACTCACTTGCTTGTGCTGTCCTTGTACTCCCATCAGAATGTAAGCTTTGTGAAGGCAATTGTTTATCTTTTTGAAATTTTTTAATTTTTTAATTTCTATTTATTTATTTTATTTTTTGAGTTAGAGTTTCACTTTGAAGCCCTCAGTGAAGTGCTATGGCATCATACCTAACAACAACCTGAAAAAAAGTGATTCTATTGCCTCAGCCTCCCACGTATCTGGGACTACAGACGCCTGTCACAATGCCTGGCTATTTCTTAGAGATGGGGTCTCACTCTTGCTCTGGCTGGTCTTGAACTCCTGAGATCAAGCAATCCACCTGCCTCAGCCTTCTAGAGTGCTAGGATTACAGAAGTGAGCCACCACGCCTGGTGCAATTGTTTATCTTATTCATTATTTTATCCCCTGTGCTTTGAGCTCTGGCTGGCACATATTAGGCCACTAATATTTGGCACACAAATATTTGTTGAATGCATAACCAAATAAGTCCTTGCTTTTTCTAAGGATGTCTTCTGTTCTTCAAAACTCTGTGGAGTTTGTGAATCTTCAAACTCAACGAGTGTGCTCTTGATCTGGGCCACTTGTCCGACCTCTATCTTTCTGTGTTAATCTTGAATCCTGCCCTTGGGGTTTGTGTAATGGTGATCATTGCCTTTTGTTTTTATTTATTGTTTTTTTTTTCTTCTGGAGTTCCTCTGTAACTCAGGTGGGTCACAGTGGCTCAATCATAGCTCACTGCAACCTCAAACACCTGGGCTCAAATAATCCTTCTGCCTCAGCCTCTTGAATTAGCTGAGACTACAGGCCAGTGCCACCATGCCTGGCTATTAATGGGGTCTTGCTATATTGCCCAGCATGGTCTCAAAAGCCTGGGGTCAAGCAATCTTTCTGCCTCACCCTCTCAAGTGTTGGGATTATAGGTGTGAGCTATCACACCCTGCCTGCTTTCTTTATTTTAAGACAGGAAGGGACCTGAGAAGTCAATTTAAGGCAAGGAACAGGAAAACCTGGGGGGCAGGGTCAATCCTGCTTCTGCACCCCCTTCAATCCAAGCAGATCAAAGCAGATGCACAGACACTCCATGCTCTTCTCTCCCCCACCACCTGGTTGGAGACTCACTTGGCTAAAAACCTTTCTTAATGTTAACGGTAGGCAGAGTCCCAAAGATGGTGGTGAGGGAGGTGTTTGTTTACATGTGTGGGTTTGGGGTTGGATATGGAGAGGCAAGGTGGTTCCCTCAAAAGAAGACTGGGTTCTTTGTTTGCTCCAGGCTCCTCCAAGCATTTAATTTCCTATTACGTAATTCATCCTATTACGTATTTCATCCGTCCATCCATCCACGTAGCCAATAGATAACCCAGAATTTTTTTTTTGAGCCCCTACTATGTGCAAAGCATTGTTCTAAGCTTGGAGACACAGCAGTGAATACAATAAAGTCCCTGCTTTCATAGTTTACATGTTAGTAAAAGGAAACAAACAAATACATAATATTTTATTTGCTAATAAAAGCTTTGAAGAAAAATGAAGTAGTATTAAAAAAAAAGGTAGTGAAGATGGCGGAAGGGCTACTTTATATAAAGTGGCCACCTAAGTTCTTTCTGGGAATGTGACCTTTGAACCTGAAGACAATAAGGTATGAGCTTTGTGGGGTTTTGGGGAAAATACCCTGAGTTAAGGATTCCAGTTCACAAGGAAAGCAGTATGGCTGCAGCAGAGAGAGCCAGGGAACCTAGGTTAGGGACAAAGTAAGCACATGGGGATGTGTTTTTTCAAAAATGTTAACAACTGAGGCTCACCGCCTGTAGCTCAAGCAGCTAAGGCTCCAGCCACACCCACCAGAGCTGGTGGGTTTGAATCCAGCCTGGACCTGCCAAACAGCAATGACGACTACAGCCAAAAAGTAGCCGGGCATTGTGGCAGGCACCTATAGTCCCAGCTACTTGGGAGGCAGAGGCAAGAGGATCCCTTGAGCCCAAGAGTTTGAGGGTGCTGTGAGCTGTGACACCAGAGCACTCTATGGAGGGCTACAAAGTGAGACTGTCTCAAAAAAACCAACAATACTGGCTTTTCAATAGAAGTTCCAGTTTTTGTCTTGAAATGGATTAACACACCTAAAACCCGATGGCATTTGTGCTCAGTAAACGTCAATTTCCTCTGTCCTTAAGTCTTAATCGAATCTTCTCAGCTGAACAAGGCTCTGGAGCAGAGTCCGGTTTCTCCACAAGTCTCATTTAGCTGTTCCATGCTGGTTGGCCTCAGGCTGTGTTCTTCTGACGCCAAATTTATCTGCTGGGATCGCCACCTGCGCAGCAATGCCCTCTGACTCAGACGGCATCTCCAGGGTGGATCGGGCTTTCTGTCCCTGATAAAATGGCTTGAGGCACATGATCGCTTTGTTGTTGCTGGCAGAGAAACCCTTCACTGTGTACTGTACATCTTGCTCCTGACCACACGTAGCTAATAAATGAGAAAGCTTTTTTTTAAGAAGGAAAGTTTCTTTGGCAAAGAACATAAAACAGGGAAGGAGGTTTTTTCAAACCGGAGGGTACTTGATATTTTCTGCTGCTTTTTCATGATTTATCCTCTCTCCTTCATCCTGTTTGGTTTTCTGAGAGGCTAACTTTAAAAACAGTTTTTTTTTATTTTTTAAAAGTGGTTATTTCATAATAGTTGTATATCTTTATACAATACATGTGATATTTTGATACAGGTATACAATGTGAATTAATCAAATCAGGGTAATTGGGGTATCTGTCACCTCAGGTAATTAACATTTCTTTGTGTTAGGAGCACTATAATTTTGATTATTTTAAAGTATGCCTTCCCTTGATTATAGTCTCTTTGTTGTGCTATCAAATATTGCTAATTCTATTTAATTATCTAATGATATTTTTGCACCCATCAACCATCCCCACTCATGATTGCCACCCCTCCCC